>VZSC01000424.1:0-14149 GCA_013398225.1 Steatornis caripensis
GCACCAACGCGACGTGCTCCGGCAGGGGCTGGAGGGACTTGTGGGTGCATGGCAGAGTCCGCAGCAGCCCTCAAGAGCCACCCTGGGCCTGCAAGCTGGTTGAATTTATAGCCCCAGCTCAGATGTGAGATAACTGCATCATCCCTTCACTCGCTCCAGCTCTTGTTTCAGCTTCCAACCTTCACAAGAGATTTGCCCGCATGGAGCAGTTGTTTCTCTGCTCTGCCTTCCGCACCCAGCGCCGTGGGTGCCCTGGATGCCCTACTGAACGGGATCGACGTGTGTCCATCCTTTCTTCTTTGGATCTCCACAAAGTTGTAAGTTCCAGCCTAGAGCAGTGGAAAGCGGAAAGGCTCGTATCCAGTACCGCAGCAATTCCTTATGCAAGACCGCTGTGGGTGCCTCACACGAAAGGCAGTGTCCCACGGCAGTCCTTGAGCCCCTCGGTGCTTACGTGCAAGGACCTGGCCGGGGGCGCCCGGGGCTCCGCAGAGCCAGCTCCCCTCCCTGCTTGCACTGGGAAAAGCTGAGGGTGCTCTGGCTCTGCCCTGGGCAGGGTAACAGCCCCTCCTCCAGAGGGGCGAGAGCCGTGCCCCCCACCCGCTGGTGCCTCTCCCGTGGGGACACGAGCAGGACGCGGCTGGCAGCACGCACGGGACGCACGCCTGCCGCCCGCGGGGAGCCAGTGCTGCCAGCTGGCCGGGGCGAAGGGCAAGGCTGGAAGTGGGGGCAGCCGGGGACGTGTCAGCTCCGGGACGCGGACGAGGCCCCGGGTCTGGCGGTCACCCGCACCATCCGGACACCCGGCCCCTGCCTGCAGGACGTCCCTGTAGGAGGCATCACCCTGATGCCGGTGCTGGCCTAGGGGTGCAAAGGGAGAAGGAACGAGCGCTGCCGTGACCTGATTCAGGGCAGATAAGGTCCCACTTCTCCCCTCCTCCAACCCAAGGACGCCCAGCTCCAGCCACAACCAGCTCGGTAGCCTCCACTGGCCTCACTCCAGTATGGGTCCGGTATGGGATATCTTTCATGTAGTGGGGAGCCCCAAATGGGATGTGGTGTGTAGAACAAGGTGAGAGAATCGTTTCAACAGCCCATCCCTGCACTCCTGCCGACCCAGCTCAGGACCCCGCTGGCCACCCTCACCGCATGGGACCGCGGCTCCTGGCATCTCTGCCAGAGCCCAGCGCTCCCCCACTGCAGGCTCATGGGTGCCCCGAGCGCTGCAGCAGCGCAGGCAGTGCAGGCAGAGCAAGCCCTTGGCGTCTCAGCCCTGCGCCGGCCTTGCCTGTGACCTTGAGCCACGTCAGCGGCGCCGGGCACAGGGCTGCGCAGCGCTGCACGTTGGGGCAGGCAGCCCAGGGCTCAGCCCCGCACTCTGGCTGGCTGCACCCCAGCCTCACCCCAGCAGCCGGCAGCAGGGCAGCAGTCATGGTTAGACAGCGGGGTGCTCTGCGGCGTGGGCCAGCCGCGTGCCCCCACCGGCTGCTTGGAGGCTGAAGGCCGGAGCACTGGGTGTCCCTCCTTATCCGCCGTTATCTTCCAGACAAGCCCAAACTGGGTCCTGAATCTCTGACACGCTCACACACTTGGCAGCCAAGGCTGCGCCGCACTGCTGGCGTGGAGCTCTCCCCATGGGGCTGCGAGCACAGGCCTGGTGTGGGGCGGCTCTGGGGGCGCCGGGTGAGCGAGGGCACAGCCCTGGCGTGGGGCAGCCCCGGGTGCACTGGGCGTGCAGGGGCGAGGAGCGCAGCACAGTGTGGCAGAGCCCGCAGCAGGAGGGCTCTGCGGTTCCCGGTGGGGTGGCTGAAGGCTGGCTCCCCTGGGGCCAGGTATCTCCTATCAGAGCCCCCTGCCCAGCGCCAGCACGCCAGCCCCCATCCCGCTTGGTGAGTACAGCCTCCGGGGTGGAGATGTCCTTCCAGGGGACAGGGGCCACGTAAGCCTAGAGGTGGCCCCGCCAGGTGACAGAGCAGCCGGGAGACCTTTGCGACACCTCAGGCGATGTCATGGGTGGCGCACGACAGCCGCAGAGCGGACTCTGCACTGGCGGTGGTGTTGGCTGCTACCCACACTGTTAGGGGAATCCTGATAAGGTGTGATAAGGCCCCGCTGCCGAACCCTGTCTGCCAGCCCCCCGCTGGCCTGCAGCCCGCCCAGGGGCACGGGGCTCTGCAAACACCCCCCTCTGGCCCCCCCAGCACGCAGAAGCCCAGCGGGGCAGAGCATCACCCCGGACAGTAAAGAAACGCCAGGCTGGCTCTGGAAGCACCAGCTGCACTGGAGGACTCATGGTGACCCTTTCTGCTTCCTTCCTTCTCTTCCCAGCCCCTTCCAGGCTCCCTCTTGGCGGAGAGAGGTGGAGCTGGACCCCGGTCCTGGGCCACTTCTCCGTGGCGGGGCCAGCATCGCTCTGAGACGCAGCAGCAATGCAGCGGCAGGGGGGTACCCAGACCCACCGGACACCCTGAGCGATGCTGCCCCAGGGCACCGGCGCCGTGATGTGTGTGGGGGGGGAGCACTGCCCCACAGCCCAGCCACGCTCCGGGGTATTTCCAGGGGAGAGAGATCCTGGTTCCCGGGTGGGAAATGGAAAGCAGCTCCGCGGGGATGGACGCTGGGATCCCGCTGGGCGCCAGCTGAGCGGGAGCCAGGGATGTGTCCTCACGGCAGAGGCCACCGGCGGCCCCGGTGCTGCCAGGGGAGGGGAGCACCGGGGTGGCGGGCGCACTGCTGTGTCCTCTCCAGCCTGAGCTCACCCGGGCAAGGCGCGGGCTTGCTGGGGCGAGTCTAGCGCGGGCTGTGACGGCGGTGAAGGGAGCGGAGCATCTCTGCTACGCGGGGCTGCGAGAGCCGGGAGCAGAGGAAGTCTGGGGGGTCCTGTTAACGCCCAGAAACACCTGCCGGGGGGGCGCAGAGCGAGCAGGGCCCGGCCCTTCCCAGCGGTGCCCAGCGACAGGACGAGGCGCAGCGGGCGCAAACCGGAGCGCGGGAGGTTCGCTTCGAACATCGCGAAAGGCCTCTGCGCGGCGAAGGTCGGGCACGGGCACAGGGGGCCCAGGGAGGCCGCCGCCGCCGCCGTCCTCGCAGGCACTCAGCGCCCGGGCAGGATGGGGGCTCACTCCCCTTCACCCCCGCAGCCAAGACTCGCACTGAAAACAGCGGATGGAGCCCGCTAGCGAGGCAGCACTGAGAGTCTGGCAATTGCAAGAGAGGAAAAATTACCCCTTTTTAATCCCTTCCCCCATAAATCTAGATTAGAAAATATATTCTAGAGGGATGGCCCTTCCTGCAAGGGGCTCCGGGCGCACGCCACATGCCGACCCCAGCACAGCCTCCCCAGGGCCTGGGGCTGGGCACGTGGGCCCGGCTGTGCAGGCAGAGCATGCCCTGCCTGCCCTTGCCCAGGGTGGGCTGAGCACCCATGCAAGCCCAGCCCGACACAGTGCTCTCCCCTAGAGCCAGGGCTGCAGGGCGTGGGCACGTTGAGCCCACCACCCCGGCCTCTGGTCCCAGGTGGCAGCCACGGAGCAGACAGATGCCACATAAGTAGCAGCAGAGCCTGCCTCCCACCATGTCCCAGCGCCACCGGCTGCTGGAGAGACCGAGCTCTGCTCTGGCTTGCCCGGCACCCCCAGTCTGGGGCAGAGGTGCTGGGGACGCTCCTGGCTGCTGTGCGCTGAGGGTGCCCACAGAAGCGTGACAGAGCGGCCCTGGTGTGGGCTCTTGGTGCCGAAGGAGGGGACCCAGGCGGGACAAAGACGTGGCANCCCCGCAGGTTCCGGCGGTGCCTGCTGGCTCTCAACGACACCGTCTCCAACATCATCGGCGTCACCTTCTTCAACGTGCTGGAGGTGCCGTGCTTCGTGCTGGAGGAGAGCGAGGAGTGCGTGCAGTGGCACTGGTGGGGAGGGTGAGTGCCCGGGGGGCCCCGCGGGCCGCGGCGGGGCCGGTGTGCGGGGTCTCACGGCACGCGGTGTCCCCAGGTGCGAGCGCTACGGTGTGGTGCCCCTGGCCAGGATGGTGCAGCAGAGGCAGTACCGCTACAGCGTGCCCGCGGAGGAGCCGGGCGGCCCAGCCGGGCGGCCCCCGGCCGGGAGGAGGAAGTCCTCTAGAGCAGGGCGCAGGCGGCTCCGACAGGGACTGGGGCAAAACCCTGGGCTCCGCCAGGCGCGGAGACCTGCGACAGCATGGCGGCTGCGGGGCCCAGGTACCTCGTCCCCCGCGTCCGCGGGGGAGAAGGCTGAGCCCACAACTAGGCACCCAGCAGCAGAGTCGGGGCTGGAGCCCGGGCCCCCAACAGCAACGACCGTGTTGGAACAGGACCTTGCTGGAGGGAGGCGAGCGCCGGGAGGAGCACAGCAAGGGGCCGGGGGCTCAGCGCGCCCTGCCTGCACGGCCCACCCTGAAGATGGCCGCATCGGATCCAGCCTGGCTGCGCAGCAGTGCGGGGCCACCCCTGTGCCTCCCGGGGAGGGCCGCGGGCAGCAGGGTGAGCCGGTGCCGGGGGCAGAGCGTGCGCCACGGCTGGGCTGTCCCGAGGCCTCGGCCCGTTGGGGCTGTGTGCCGGGGGTGCCCCTCACTGCCCCGCTGTCCTTAGGCCCGGGCAGGATGTGCAGGGGCTACAAGCACCTGGATAAGTGCGAGCACTGGATTGCACCCGGCGAGGTAAAGTACGAGCTGCACAATGTGGACACCCGGATGCTCTTCCACTGCAACTGCACTCGCAGGTGCGTGTCCAGGAGGAAAAGGCAGGGCTCTTCCCACCATCACAGGGCGCTGCGCAGAGAGTTTGGGGCCGGACGAGGTGGGACCCAGCGGGATGCCCACCCTGGCCGGCAGCTGCTGACCACTGCCCTCCTGTGCCCGCAGGCTGGCACGGTTCCTGCGCAGGGCGAGGGACCTCCACGATGCGGAGCTAGCCACCCTGGCCGACCTCATCACCACAGACTGCTTTGTTCTGGGGCCACCCGCTGACTGCAGCCCACGCGAGGGGATGCAGCACAAGTAAGTGGGGAGGGTCAAGGGAACGAGGCCTGCATGGGGCTTCCTGCCCTGGTGGGGCTGGGTGCTGTCCCGCAGGCTTGGCACGAAGCTGGCATTGCAAGCTTTATCCTCTGCTGTGCTGGGATGGCAAGCAACGGATGCCTGTGCTGCAGTGTTACACCGGTGCTCATAGCTTTGCTTCTCCGGCAGCTGCATCACAGCGACCCAGGCTGTGCTAGTACCTGCACAGCATCTCAAAAAGACCCTGAGGCGCTGGAGTCCTCTGCATGTGGCGTCTAATGCTGAGCATCCAGACTGGAAGGCACAGGACAGGGGTGGCACCCTCTATGAGCGATGCCTGCACCTGGCCTTGGAGCAGAAGCCAAGCGCTCGGCCCCACGTGGTGCCCCGATGATGCCTGAGAAGCACTGCCTTGCATTGGGAGGAGGATGTGCTGTGCAGCAGCCACAAAGTGGGGATGCTTGATTTCTGGTCCTGGAGACAAAGGGTGGCATGGAGCATGGCTGCTGGCATGACTGCAGGGGCAGGCAGAGGGACTGAGGAATCTCTTGCAGAGCTGCCATCTGTGAGCATCAAAGCAAGGGAAAAGGAACAGGAGGGCTTGGGAAAAGGGAACCCCCCCATCTTCCTTCCCTGCTCTGCCCTGGGGCAGGGCAGGGCCCCCACCTCTGGATTTGTGCCCCTTCAGTGAAAGGGCGTGAGTGGTGTGCGTGGGGCAACCCTGGTCTCCTGCCCCAGGCAGAGGGGTAGGAGCAGCAGCTGGGGAGGGCTGGGTGCTGTGCTGGCTCCCAGCCCTGGAGCAAGGGCAGGGACAGGGCCCAGTCCTTGTCTGCAGCAGAAGGTAAATAAAGGGTGATCCGAGTACGGTGTGTGGTGTTGGGGCTGAGCCTGCCCTGCCCCAGTAAGCACAGTGCAGCTGGGCTGGACAGGATGGTTTATTTTGTCACTTGCACTACGTCCAAGGCCGAGTCACAGTGGTAGGAGCAGGGAAGGAGCAAGCTTCAATCTCAGGGGTACCCTGGGGTGGTCCTCGCTCTATGCCCATCGTTCTGTCCCCCCTTGGGTGCGAGCTCAGCACTCCTCCCCTATGACTGAATAGTCTTGCACGTTGAATTTCACAAGGGGCTCCCTGCCACCACGCTAGACCAACCTTGCCTGCCCCCCATGCCACCTCCCAGAGCCGTGCCCCGGGGTGCAGGGGGAGGCCCCTACCTACCAGGCACACAACAGGGCTGTGGAGTCATTACAATAAATAAGGGAGTGGGGTGTCTCAGGAGGAAAGTGGCAGAGGAAAGCACACAGCAAGCGCGCTACAGCGAGGAGGGAGGGGGCCACCCTGTCAGCGGCCCATGGCACAACTATGGCTGTCCAGCTCCTGAGGGCTACTCCTCTCCTTGGGGGAGGCGCTGCAGCCCGGCGAGGTGGTAGGGCTCATCCTCCGGCATGGGTAGCCCTGGTCTGCGCTCTCCCTCTGCCGCCCCATGGCCTGGTCAATCATCTCCAGGCGGAGCGCGGGCAGCAGGCCCAGGTTCCTGGGGTCAGCCCTGGCCAGGGGGTTGGTGGCTGAGATGTGCCGGGGCCCCCCCTGCTCCCGCACAGTCTGGTAGAAGGAGCTGCCCTCATGGCTGGGAGCTGCCTGCCCTGGCTCCTTGGCTTTGGCTCCACGGCCTGCCAGCTCATCCTGGGGTAGGTGGATGGTGGGGATGTCCCCAGGGAGGCCTCGGCGGCTCTGGGGTGAAGGGCTGCGGCTCGTACCCCTNGGGTTGGTGGCTGAGATGTGCTGGGGCCCCCCCTGCTCCCGCACAGTCTGGTAGAAGGAGCTGCCCTCATGGCTGGGAGCTGCCTGCCCTGGCTCCTTGGCTTTGGCTCCACGGCCTGCCAGCTCATCCTGGGGTAGGTGGATGGTGGGGATGTCCCCAGGGAGGCCTCGGCGGCTCTGGGGTGAAGGGCTGCGGCTCGTACCCCTGTCCCGGCTCGACGGCCGCAGGATGAGGCCCTGGAACTTGGCCAGGCTGGGGCTTCGGCTCCGGTGCCGCTTCATCTTGCCCGGGCTGGGACTTCGGGATTTGGGGGCCAGCAGGACAAGGGTGCTGTCATCCTCCTCTTCTGAGCTGCTGCCTGAGCTGTCCGTGGGGCTGCTGCCCTCCTCTGACCTGGGCAGGGAGATCTGCACCCCTGCATCAGCACTGCACCCCACCACCACAGCTGGCTTTCTCCAGTCAGCCCCCCTACCCACCTGCCCCAGCCCCTCACCCTCGCCTCTTGGCCGTGCTGACCTGGAAGGGCTCAGTCATGCCAGCAATGCTGCTGGAGGTGTTGCTGTAGTATCCAAGGATGTACTCGCCCTTCCCCTTGGGCAGTGCCTCCTCCGAGAACAGCACCTGCAGCCCAGAGACAGCTGATGGGCACAGGGCTGGGCCCTCCAGCCCCAGAGAGCTCCAGCTGAGAGCAGAAATCCCCAACACTAGCACCATGGCTCTGCCCAACGCTCACACAAAGCAGTAAGGAGGTGCCCTCCTGCCCCAGCAAGGGCACAAAGGGGCCAGTGTCGTGTCCCCCCCTCCCCAATGGGGCACACGTGCCCAGCATGACAGCGGGGCTGGCCCCTGCTCACCTGGGCGCACAGCTGCTTTTCCAGGCAGCGCTCTCCATCATCGCTTCTGGCCCAGACATAGGACACGTAGTCTTTAGGATGCCGAAAGCCCACCTATGCCCGTGTATGTGGGAGAATACACATGAGTGGGGAAACATCAGCCCTGCTCAGCACCATCACCCCTCTCACTCAGCCCCCTCTCCTTGCACAGGGGTGCCCCAGCACCACAGGAGTGCCAGGCATCGGATCCTGTGGGGCCCACAGAGCAGCAAGAAGAGGAAACTGCTGGATCTGAGCTTCCTGCAGCAGGGCCAAGTCCTGCTGCTGAGTGCCAGGGCAGCCCAGGAGAAGAGAGCGAGCAGAGCACAGGTCCGTGCCTTGCACCCGTGTCCACGGGTGGGAGGTAGCTGAGAAGGGGCCCCACGATGCTATGCAGTGCTCCCCCCTCCCTCCAGCCCCAGCAGCTCCCAAGCCCCTACCCGGTAGAGTCCTATCCAGTCCCAGGAGCTCCGGTGGAAACCAGCAGCCATCTTGTACCTGACAACTGCTTGCTCGGGCCTGCTCCATTCATCAGCCACATAAATCTCCACTGGGGGCTTGTCTGCCTTGGAAGCAAACTGTCAGAGACACATACGTGGTGAGCAAGGGCATGCCAAGGAGAGCTGCCCCTGGTGCCCAGGGCATCCACCTAGGGCTGGGCCCTCACACACACACACACACACACACACACACACCAACAGCAGCCCCCAGCCACAGTGGCAAGACAGCTGAGCTTGCCAAACAAAAATAAAATACGCCCTGCACACCCCATCATATGCCACACACACTGGCCAGGCACCCCACACCTGTAGCTCCTGCCCGTGTGCCCAGTGGCCCTGGACGGTGCTCACCTGCACGGCAAAGACAGCAGCTACCGGCTTGTGGTCGCTAACAGTGTATTCCATGTGGCTGCAGTAGCAGAGCTGGCTCACCGACAGGACGCCCCGGCTGGGCCGGCGCCCACCTGCACCAAGCCCGATGCTGGGAGATTTGATCTTCCAGAGGATGCGGTCAGTCCAGGCAGGTTTGCGCTTCTTGGCACTGCAGGGCACAGAGGGGCATCTCTTGCCTGGCAGGGGGTAGTGGGCTCCACCCCAAACTGCCTCCCCCGGCACTACAGCACACGCGGGCAGGGGATGCAGCTCGTCTCGGCACACAGCTCAGTGCGGCTGCAGGGACAGACCTGCGCTGGCACCGGCACAACAGCTGTGTCCCAGCCTGCCATCCCCAGTCCAGCCCACGCCTGTGCCAGCATGGCTCCCCCCGTCCACCCGCACCAGCCCCTGCCCTGCCGGCACCAGCACCCGCCCTGGCTCTGAGCCACTCCTGCATCCCTCAGCCCCACCACCCGCTCCCAGGCCCAGCGCATCCTCGAGCCCTGCTCTCCCACCTGCTGTCGTACTTGTTGGTGCCCACATCGAACTTGAAGGTGGGTGGGAAGTTCAGGGGTCCCTCCTGAAAGCCGCTGAGGACAGGCCAGGTGCTCTTGGCAATGTTCAGCTGTGGGAAAGAGAGCACATCGGGGAGCACAGCAGCCCCCAAGATCTTTCCACCCCCCGCAAAGTCATCCCTGCGCTGTTGCTGCACACCCACACAGCTCTCGGGGTTTGTCCCTGCCATGCAAGCAGCAAGCCCGTAGACCCAACGCCCCCAGCTCTTCCTAGCGCAGTGACAGAGGAAGCGTGTGCCCAGCTCCCACAGACCATCTGGAACTGTGCCGCCCCTTTCTCCACAGAGCCAGGGCCCTTTGTGCCCCGCAGGCAGCAAGGGGACATGCCCTGCTCCACAGCTGCACGGGCAGTTTTGGCAAGAGCCGAGTGCCACTCGGGGCCCGGCCAAGGCTCAGCAGCACGCCCATCCCACTCACCTGGTCCTTCTCCCAGAGCTGGCTCAGGATGTTGCTGTCGATAGCGTACTTTACAAAGCGGATGTCGAGGCTCTCGATGCGGAAGTTGAGGTCCCCAAACCAGAAGACGAGGCTGTGGATAGGAGGGAGGGCAATGGGCTGGAAGGGCCAAGGCTACCAGAGCCAGGCAGCACAGCACGGGGAAAAACAGCCTCAGCCTGCAGCACAGGCGCTCCTGGGAGCGCCAGCGCAGGCCAGCACTCGGCCGACAGCTTGGCCAGCTGCCAGCCCTGCCGGGATTCCTCAGGTAGGACCACACACCACCAGCCAAACGGACCTGACTTTCCTGGGCAGAAATTCAGGATGGAAATTTTCACCGTGAGGCACCTACCGGAGTCAGCTCGCACAGCCACAATGCCGGGACAGAGCCAGGCCCTCCACCTCACCAGTCCCAAAACCCAACAGCGCCAGTACGGCAGGAGCTGTACCTGCCCCGGGGAGGCCAAGGGCCCCTCTTAACACCTACCCCACCGTGCTGGGTCCCCACTGGGCCACGGGACAATTTTGGAGCTCTGCAGGCAAGACCCCACCTCCACGCTGTGCTGGGATTCAAGGGACAGACCCCAGACCCTATCTGGAGGCGGTCAAGGACAGGGGCTGGCACTAGAGCCCTGGCCCAGATTGGGGAGCAAAGTGGTGGGGTACGCACTCATGGTCCAGGATGCCACTGGCCGCACGCCCCTCGAACTGCTGCATGTGCAGTATGGTGGCAAAGTCCTCCTTGCGCTGCTCCGCCTTCTCCAGGTGCGCTGGCAGGTGGCAGTTCAGGAAGCAGACCATGTGGCCGAAGATGGAGAGACGAACGCTCACCCCACCCTTGTTGCCCTGCACCGAGAGGATCCCATGACTCCTCGGGAAGCCAGCCCCTCGCCACCTCCCCCGGGGCCACACTCACCCAGTAGCCTCCCAGCCCCGTCCTCGTGCAGTCCGTCTGGATGTCCTGCAGGAAGGGGAGGTGGTAGTACTTGGCGAATACCAGTAGGATCACACCTTGCATCCGCACTGTGCTGACCTGGAACGGGAGCAGGGGCTGAAGCAGGATGGCAGCCACAGCAGAGCCCGCGGGGGTAGGGACAGCTTCCCCCACCTCCAGGCCGCCACCACGACCCTCTACGCGCACACACACACACACACCCCCCCCAGATGACTAACAACGCACCTAGTCCAGAGATCTACGCACACCCTCCCTAACACTGACAGCTGAGACAAGCCTAGCGATGCTAAGGCTCACGTACGCTCCAGGGCAAGCGCCCTGGGGAGCCGAACCTGCCCTGGGACCCGCAGGCTGCTGCCAGACGCACGGGCTTGTTCCCACATTCGCCTCCTCTCCCTGGTGCGACAGAGGCGTCCCCAAAGCGCCCCAGGGGAAGCCTAAGGCACAGGAAGGGGAGCAGGGTGGCACAGGCCAGACACCGGCCCTGGGGTCAGCCCCCACATGCAGCCTGCATGGCCGCGGGCCGTCTCTCTGGCAGTCTGTCCCTCCAGCCAGCTCTCCCACCACCCTCCTCCCGCTGTCCCTGCGGCCCAGCTCTCCCTCCCTACGGTTCCCCCGCCCCACGGGCGCACAGCGCTCACCAGCCACCCAGCCCCTTTGGGACCTCCTTACCAGGACAAAGTGGAAGGGGCTCAGCACATCCATGAAGAGCTCGCTCCACTGATCTGTGAAGAGGGCATCCTTCAGGCGCTTGTTTATCTTGGAGTTCACCTCTTGTAGCCTGGGAGGAAAGGGAGAGGTCCCTCAGCCACAGGAGGAAGGTGTCTGCGTCCCAGCTAGCGAGAGCTCCTGGGGAGAGGTGCAAAAGCACAGCGCCGGGGAGCAGGGCCAGGGCGGGAAGCGCAGGTCAAGGCGGGACCCTGGGTTTAGAGCACAAACCAGCAGTATCCTTGCTCCAGCGATGCTGGGCCATGTGCTAGCAGAAAGCACAAGCGACCCTGAACCCATGAGGCCTTGGCCCTCTTTGAAACAGGAGCAGTTCAGCTGCACAGGGCTGGGCAGCAGTCTAAAGCCTATCTCCAGGTGCAAGAGGGGCTTAAGGGAGATTTCAGCTGCATTGGTCTCTACAGACAAGCCAAGTCTCACCGGTACTTCAGCACAGGGTGTCCAGATGCATCCTAGCCACCAAGCTCAGAGCAGCAGCAAACAGGTTAATAGTGCTCCTCCCGGCTCAGCAATTAGTGAAGAGAGGGAAGGAGAACAACGTTCGCAGAGAACAGCAGAATCTGTCTTGCCCAAAAATATCAAGTGCTCGAGGCACAAAGACACGGGTCAGAGGAAGGACACAGCCAGGCAGAGACACCCTGGAGGTGGGGAGCAGCAGGACACCCTGCCCCAGCCAGGACACAGCTCCAGCAAGTCCCTTGCCGTCAGCTACACCTCCTGCCCCATCCACCCACAGCCGCGTACCACTGGGACCAGGAGACCGGCTCCAACGCAGCACCGTAGCTCCGGCAGCCTCAGCCTCACACCACTCCCTCCCTGGGGCGAGAAGCACTGGGGGAGTCCCTGGGAGCCTCCTGGAGGCAGATCCAGCTCCTCCACCTCATCCCCACAGGCAGAGGCTGCTTCTCGCTCCCTGTGCAAAGGCAGCATGCCCCGGTCGTAGCAGGAGTCCACACGCGCCGCGGCAGTCCTCGAGGGACCAGTTTTCCCCTCAGACTCTGGCACAGCTTGCCTCGCCAGCCACACCAATAATGCCTTACCTCGCCAACACGGTGCTGCCTTGCCAGCAGCTAAGCGTTGCCAGGGGCACAGAGCCAATCCAGCTGTGAGAGAACAGCAGATTTGCGCCCTTGAGGCCTGCATACCATGGGCAAAAGCTGAGATGAGGAAAACGCTCCCAGCGGACTCCGGCAGGCAAGTTAAATGCCTCTACAGACCTGGCCCCGAGACTGCCAGGGCTCACAGCAAGAGCAGCACTCACCGAGGCCCGGCTCTGCGCGGCACAGCCAGCTACAGGCTCTTCCAGGGTTCAAGGCTACTCAGGATTCACAGGTGTCTGTTCCTCTCAGTGCTCCCGTTTTACTAGGGGCTGGTTCTCCATCACCTTTTCTGATATTTTACCGCTTGCGACGCGCACCCCTCCCTGCTCACCATGCCCCAGGGAGGCTGGGGCTGCGGCTCTTCCATTCCCCGCCCCCCAGGGCTACGGAGATCCCCCGAAAAGGGACGTGGCAGGGCAGAGGAGGGGGCCCTGCACCTCACCCTCTTACCCAATGGCGATCATGTCCGCATCATTTGTCTCGCCCGTGTTGAGGTGCAGCAAGGACGTCACATCATTCGGGGGCATGGCTGTGCCCACGTTCCAGGTGACCACTGTGATGCTTGGGAGGACAAAGGAAGAACAGGCTAACGCTGGGGCTTGGAGGCGTTCCCCATCGCCCCCGTTCAGCCGCCAGCTCCACCAAGGGAGCTCTCCGCCTGCAGCAGAAGCAGCCACAGCTGAAGCTCAGCCAGGGCACGTACAGCAGGTCCTTAACCCCCATCTGAGGGAGACAGGTCCTTGCCTCTAAACTCCCCCAGGCTCTGCGCCTTGCTGTGTGGCAAGCCCTGCTGGAACCCAAGCCCCAGTGAAATTCTAGAAAACAGCACAGAGCGCCCTCATTTTCATCACCGCCGGCTGACACAGGCAGGCTGGCGCAGCAGGCAGCCTGTGAGACAGGGTGTCCCTGGAAAACCGCTTCCCCTCCCTTCCCCAGGAATCACGCGTCCCTCGAGCTCCTGGGAAAAAGGACCCGGATCTCAGCCCCCAGAGTTCGCCCCAGAGCACGGCCGGCTCCAGAGGCCGGGGTATCGCATGCGACAGCGGCGCTGCAAGCCCCGCAGCAGCGTCCTTCAGCAGCGCAAAGCCACCATCAGTCACAACACCTTAACGCTGTTACGCAGCATGCGCCAGCGGCCTGCGGGCTCTGTCAGCAGCGCTAGGACGAGCCTCAGTCACAGCGGGCACCTTTCAGCAGCGAGGGAGGGTGCCGCCACATCATTTCCAGAGCTCGGGGACAGCGGGGGCACGCGGCACCCGCTCCGCTGACACGCCATGCCCCGCAGCGCCCAGTGCCCCCACCGCTGCCTGCGCAGACAGCGGGTGCCGGGCGGCCTCCCCCGCCGTTAACCCTGCTGCCCGCAGCCCCTCGCCCCACATCTCCCCCGGCCGGACACCGTCCGCGCCGCGAAGGACGGGGCGACTCCAGCCCGCAAGAGGCTTTCGCTCGCTGCTTCGGCGCGAGGGCAGCCCCGGGCCGCACCGCGCCCCCCTGCCCGCCGCAGCGCCCGCTTACCGGAACGAGCCGTCCTTCGGGGCCCTGCCCGAGCAGCCGAGCAGCGCGTCGCACGAGTCGCCGGAGCCCGGCGGGCCCAGGGACCGCCCGAAGAGGGGGAGCTCGTCCGGCTCCGGCTTGGAGAGGCCCGGGGGCTTGGAGAGGCCCCCGCGCCCGCCGGCGATGAACTCGCTGGAGACGGCTTTGGGCAGGCCGGCGGCCCTGGGCGAGGGGGCGGCCCAGGCCGAGATGTGGTCGCTGGACTCCGCCTTGGGGAGCATCTCCCGGCGCTCGGCGGGCAGGGCCTTCCCGGGGGCGGGCTCCAGGGCAGCGAGCTCGGGGAAGGCGTG
>VZSC01000436.1:0-10248 GCA_013398225.1 Steatornis caripensis
GGCCCTTCTGACCCCTACCAGTCTGTGATTCTGTGAAATACGGGATTGGATTTTGTAGCCAGGCTATAAACATACAGATGCTGGCTATGACAGGTCACTTTGGCACGGCNCTGATTCTGTGAAATACGGGATTGGATTTTGTAACCAGACTATAAACATACAGATGCTGGCTATGACAGGTCACTTTGGCACGGCAAAATATATTCAGTGATGTTCAAAGTAAAATACAGCGATGTTCTTCCAAAATGCAGCAACAGGAAAAACTAAACTAGATGCAAAACTAATTTTGAGGGTTGCAAACGCTGTACGACCTACTGATCTGCACTGTGCAAAGTGTACAGTGGACGCAACAGCCCCGCTCCTTGGGATAGCACTGTTACTCTATCTTAAGTTAGCACTGCTGACCTTTTTTCCAAGAGATCAAAGACTTTGAACTGATGAATTGTTCGTCTCAGTCAATATTAATGAGATCTTGCAGGATACGCCAAGAAAGAGAAAAATACCACATGAAGGGATAATCGCCTGCCTTCTCCCTCCTCCTCTATTAGGAGTTTCTTCAGACTCTCTAATCTGTTTTGAACCATTTAAGCCTTTTTCAGAGAGATAAGCTCTCATCTTAGGTAGAAGATATTCCTGTGATGAGTTGTGCTAAGTGAAATAAATCTGTATGTTCTCACAACAGTTTTCACAAAAGTTCAGACAAATAGTATCTTAAAAATCACATGTATGAACAAGCTGAAAATTTTTAATGCTAAATTACCATTAAAGCCTCTAGACAAGCTAATGCCCTTTTTAACGTTATTCTTTGATCTCAGATTTGCTTCCTGACAGGATTGGTGACACTTGCCTCTTTAAGAAGAAGCTATCTGCCTGCATTCTTTGCATCAAGAGCTCTAGCCCTCTACAGAAATCCCACCTGAGGAATCTGAATGGAAATCTGCCATTACATATATTCAAAAACTGAAAGTCAAGAAGCAAAACCTGGAGATAACAAACTCCTGTAATTGCAGGCCGCCACTTCACTATTATGAAAGCCATTGAAAAATATTCATCTACCTGCTACCGGTCTAATGGCATAAGCCACCCCCCAGCTGGTTATTGTAACTCGGATGTCAGATTTGTGGGTGAAAATAAGTTATTAATTATTTTTGTATCCTATTAGTACTTAAAGCTCAGCTGACATCATTAGCTCATCCTACCATGTGCTGCAGTACTCCGCAGCGAAATGACCCATCTGCCCTAAGAGCTTAAAAGTTCAAACAGACAATTCAGAGAAAGCAAGCTTTGCTTTCTCTGAATTCCACCACTCCCCCAGCATTATTTCAGTCGTAGACTTCAGAAGAAAAATTAAACCTGAACCACCCTAATCTTAGGGTTTCATGACAGCTTAATCCTTTCTTTTTGTTACATATGAAGGGAATGTAATGTATGCTTTTGACTGGAAGAGCTGGTAAGCCAAGAGAAAACCAGATCTTCACCGCAATGTTCAGCCTTGGAGACAGAGTGTATCTTTCAATCTAAGTGACGATGATTAACGGTAATGATTTCTGTACACTCAGGAAAATAAATTCCTGGGGTGAATCGCTAAATGCCCACTAGAACAGTGCCATTCAAATGTTTTAGGCAACGCACACTACCATCTAGTGGTAGAACGAAAAGCACGAAGGATCTCAAAAGTGCTACTTCCATTACACGCATCTGCAACACGAATACTCTCTTCTCAAGTGAAAAGTAGCTAACCAGAACGGAAAAAAAAAAAACCAAACCAAAAACCAAAAAACCGTAATCAAACTACACAGGACTTGATTGTAACTAAACAGAAAACGTTTGGAGAAAGAGTGAACATGTGGCCCTATGGGCAACTTTACTTCCTAAACACTCATTTGAACCACTCACTTGTTTAATATTCCTCAGAATAGGTTTTCATTGCACCTGCTTAATGGCTACACATAGGCAGATATAGTTAGCAGTTTAAACACATGGCATTGGTACCAGTGATAATACTTCAGAGGACTTTGACAGTTTTCCCTGCATAGAATCCTATTCACAAGATAGTACTGCGATCATTCCTCGGCTGTAGACTTTAACAAAAGATATGTGTATCTAAAATATGCGTGTATTAACAGTGAGGATTAATTTTGACTATCAATAATAAATCTTTCTTTTCATGAAAGTAAATTTTCTTTAATTACTGCCATATCCTGCGAGTACAAAAGCACATGTCCTCAGTTGCTTCCTGACATTGACATTGAAATATTTGTCCTATCAGTTATTTGCATGTATATGTAACAGAAAACCTTGATTTCTTAAACCTTAACCACATAACCACCTAGATTTACAGTAACAAATGTCCCAACAATCCAGTTGAATCCAAAAGATGTCCGAAAGAACTTGATCCATACTCATACTTTCCCTACAGTCAAGCATGGCAAACAAGCGTAGATAAGGCATTTTAGATACTTACTTCTTTTCTCTTGTTAGATCTTGTTAGAACTTCATAAAAGCCTGACAGGTTCAGCAACACTGACTTGTGGGGTTCTTCTTCATTACCAAGGTTTGAGGAAGGGTTTCTCAAAGTCCTATGTGGAAGGGCATACTTCAAGTAAGCCAGTTGCTTTTCAATCCAGTTCTTTTGCTGGAAGGGAAATGCCAGTCCCTGATTCCTTCCCAGAGCCAGGTGGATGTTTCCACACAGTGGTGGCTCCTTCACAGGCTGCCCAAGTAGCTTTACCACCTACATTTCCTACAGCCATCCTGAAGGCCTTGTTTTCTAGGAATTTTCACTAAAAATCCCACTCAGTCAAGTCTTACGTCTTTCAAGTGCTTATTATCTGCCAAGCAGCCCCTCTGGGTTGATTTCTCACAGATAGACTTGTTCCCATTAAAACAGACTGCTGTAAACAGAGAGAGGCCTGACCCTCTTTAAAGCAAGCCAGTCATCTTAAAGGGGGTGTATAAACTTCACAAATTCTCACTACTTTTACTTTAAACTCCATTTAAAGTGAAGCAAAGCACATGCCCCCAAAAGAAAATTGATATCAAGAAAATCCCCAGCCTTGTTTATCAGTTTGTTCTGATGTTAAATGTTGTTAAAGTTATGTTTTATTTCTAGCTTAAATTTGCCCAGTTCTCACTGATAGCCATTTGTTCTTGTGTTTTTCTCCACTGTAATAAAAAGTCTCTCAGTGCTTGATGTTTTATGTTGGAGTCCCGCCTCACTATTCTTTTTGTTCAACTAAGCAGATCCAGTCCTGCAAGTCTCTCAAGAGTGTCTTTCCTCTTAAAGCTGCTCACAGTGGTTTCGCGCCCGGTCCATGCTTGTACCCATCACGTTCCCTTTTCTTCCCTTGCCTTAATCCAGACATCCCAAGGGATTCCCTATTCGGAGTATCATCACCCTTGCCCTCCGAGGGTCTGGATGCCATCTAGTGCTGCTTGCCAAGCTCCTGCTGTACCTCTGTAGCACCATGCCCCTACCCTGCCTTTCCTCCTGGATGCCTGCGGTGTTCACAGCTGCTTGCTTAGCTCAGCTTCTGTCCACTCATAGCCACAGCAACCACAGTAACGAGGTGTCCTGGGCACACTTATTCCAGTTTGATAGGCTTCCCCAAGACTTACCAAGGTGAATCTTAAAACCTCATTACCATAGGTTTGATATTTTGTTGGCTTAGAACAACTGGCATAAATCACTTTTCTATACGTATTTTGGTAGCCAAGAGCACTCAAGGAATTGCTACAGCCTGTATCATATCAACCACCTACATTAGCTATTTCCAGCTGTATTGACTGAAAATATCTCATGACTCTGACTCTCATAGCAAAATGTCTTTAACAGCACAGCCTAAAGAGTTATTTCTGATAGCAGTTTGGTGCGCCACATTTGCCAGTACAATCCACTATGCTTTTTTCTTTCTTGTTTCTTCTTTAACTTGGACAGACTGATCCTCTTTGTCTCAAAACCACAATAGTGAGAATGACAAAGCAGAGTGAGACCCTCTCTGTCCCATATTGTGTAGATGAGTCTTTTGTAGGAGGACCTGGCACCCACGGGAGAGGTAGGATTAGCTGGAGTGTTTTGCAGAAGAACTGCTAGTGTTTGGAAGAGTAGGATTTGTCCCAGGGCAGAGAAGAAACATACAAATAAAATGCTGTTAAATAAGATAAATACAGTGAAGCTAAGGTTTCTTTCTCTTGGTATTGGTAAGAGTCTAAAAAAAAGTATTGAAGTGCAGAAGCTAAGGCTTTTTAAGGAATCTTTAAAGTGGTAGGTAACGTACAAAGCTTATGTAACTGATTCAGATCAGTTGCTTTGTTAAATGTCTATCAGCACAATCTCTACCCTTTTATACATATCTCCCCCTTCTCCCATGGTTCAGTATGCTCCTTCCCTGCTGCTGTTCTAGTTAGAGGGTAAGTTGCTCTGGAATGTGTCTTCCTATATTTACATTGTGCCTGGCAGGGTTGGACTTCCAAGGTCACTGCCACCTTTGGATGCCACCCCAGATCTCACAATTATATGCTTTTCATTATAGTAACGTAGCAGGTTACCGTGTACGTCTTAACTGATTTTTAAACTATGCTCTGGCAAGTCAGCTCCTAAATTAGGTAGAAAAGAGTAAGACATAGTAGAGGTAATTTATTTCAGGAGCAACCAGTAATAAGCCTGGTTACTGATTTACTATAGAGCTCATTTACAAGTGCTGCAGAACAAATGTGTTTTGTCAGTAAGCTCTTCTGAAAAGGAACAGTAAATATAACACAGTTTCAAAAAAAACTCTGTCAAAGCTGTTAACAGAAAGAAGGCTGGGTTCCTAATCCTCCAAATAGAAAAACAAAACAAAACAAAAAAGACAGAAAGAAGGAAAATAAATAAATGGAAAAAGAAAAAGAGATTGTGGCATAACCTGTATGCAAATAAAATAAAATTAACATTGGTGAAAAATGAACCTGGGCCCATACAGAACAAACTGTGTGTAATTCTATCCCAAGGCAGATGGTGCTTTCCTTTTCCTACAGTTTCCTACACTTTATCATCACTTCTAGAGCATCATGCACCAAAACCAGCTTCATTAAACACCCCCACAAAAAAAATAAAATAAAACAAAAGAGTCAGCTGCACTGATGTCATGGGAATTCTACACTGGAATTAAGGAAAAGGAAATTAGGGCTGAAGAGACCTCTGGAGATCACCTATTGCAGCATCTCACTACAGGGCTGCCAAAACACGTATTTCTTTACCAATGACATGAAAAGCTATTTGCAAGACTATTACTACAGTGCATAAAAATATTGCAGAAAAATTTGCTGAAGTGAAACCTATATATTAATTTATAGAGAACTACATATAGATGTGATCTGTTTTTCTAATGGATTGAGTAATTTAACAGTAAGTGTCACAGTCAATCTGCAAATACTGCAGAAGTGGTAATAAAAGACAAACGATCACTGTACGTCTAGGTCACATGTGTAACTTACTTTTATATCAGCTAGATATTAACTCAAATAATTTTATGACCATTTTGAAATATTCTAAGTTTTATTCCCCAAATCTGTAATTATTTAAAAAGCTATAATAATTTTAAAAGTTCTCTGAGTATTGCAAAGCAGAATTGTATTAAAAACTAAGTTCAAGTGGAAATGGTACAGAATGCAACTCTGTTTTAAACGGGGGGACAAAAAAAAGCTGTTAAGAGCTATGAAACATAAACTAAAATGTAAAACGGAAGCAAGAGTACAAGAAAGATCAAATGAGCTGTGATTAGGGATTATATTTTAAGAAATTATTTCAAGATGCAACAGGCACAGTTAAATAGGAAACTAATTTAAAATAAGTGAGTTTAATGTAACAGGAATTAAAATAGTAGAGACATTCAAGAAAATCTAGACACTTTATTAAAAGTGAAGAAAATCTCTTGGACCTTAGAAAAAGCCTCGCGTTATTTCCGGGTTCCACAGTAAAATGCTGACGGATCTAACTAGGACTTCACATCCAATTTTGTAAACCAGGTCAATGTGAGAAAAGCAGCATTTGTAACAAAAGACATGAAACACCGTATGTAGTTTATCCATTTAGTTTTGAGTATAAATATGTGCTGGGCACTTTGTAAAACAAGTAAAGGCACGTTTTCTTCTCCGGAGAGCTTTTATTTTAAGGACTAGTTTTCAGATGCCTTGAGCAGATGAATTTAAGCTGAAGTTGGAGCAGTTCATCACTTTTGAAAACTCAGGCCCCAAATTCAGAGCCACAGTATGTGTCAGAAAATGGAGGGAAGAACGATTGACATGACAATAATGAAATCACAGTTACTTAATAAGACCCAGATCCTTGCAAAGACTCTTAGCTTTAAACATATCACTAATCCTATTCAATTGTGCAAATCAAGATGGTCCTTTAAATAGCGTGTGCACGCCCTTCCCTAAGGTGCATTGGGTGGTGGAAGGGAGTGGTTGAAAGGCATTTGAAAGTGATGGGAAGGAGCGAGTTCACTGAAGTAAGTTTGACTGGGATTACCCAAGCAGAATCAAGAGCCGGGGCAGAGGCCTGAAGTTGTCCAAAATGAGAGCAGGTCCAGAGTTCAAGCCAGACATACTGTTAACAGCAAAGTGAGCGCTGAGCTGGCCTTGTTTAGCTAGCAAACGAGATAACACGAGACTCCAGGACAGTCATCAGCCTTTCTAGGACTTTGATGCTTCTGGGGCACTTTCAAATTTAATTCCAAACCACCATTTTATTGAATTAGATATGATACTTGACAGTAAAAAACTACATATAAGGTCTGTATGTCATCTTGCCTGTGGCACATGGAGGAAGTTGTTGCTTCATTAAAATAGTACTGCTTGACAAAAATAAAAGTAGAAGATAACGATAGGAAAGTCGAAGGCTGTTTTAGAGAAGAAACCGATTTTAAGTACTTGAAAAATAGTAAGCAGTACAGAGTTTATTTTCTGGAAAGCTTTGTTATTTATATTCTATTTTTTTAACACACTGCAGAATGATTCACTCAAAGTTTAAGTACAAGATCCTTTGGTGCCTGCAGCTTCTTGGAATGCTGGGAATTCAGGGAACTGAGTAACAAACAGATGGAAGAGAGGGACTGGTAGTATACGGCAAGAAGGTGCATCTACTCTTCCTCTCTGCTTTTTCAGCCTTGGCTAGAGGTAGCTTGGCTTTCCGTGCTTCCTAGCCCAGCAAGCAGGCTCTTTCCCCCTTGCATGTCTACATCCCTACCTTTTTCCCAAGCAGACTGCCTCTAAGCAGCTGGGAAAGGAGCTGATTGTCCCTAATCAGCTTAGTGCTGGGAAGCTCAGAACACTAAATACAGATGGCACCACCCCCTGCAACAGGCAACATGCTGCTGCAATTTTCAGCTACGCATCTCTCCCTCGTAATTTTGTTTGGGTGGACTAAACACCTTCTCAACCACGAAGCAGCAGAATGCCGGACTGACTTCTTGACACAAGTTTAAGAAAACAGGGACAAACATAGCAAACATACATGCATTTTGAAAGTAGTAAAAATTATAGCTCTCCAATACCATTTTTTCACTTGCAACTTTGTGTTTTCCATAGTTGAAATATTTTAAATAAGGGAATACAGAACTGGCTTACATACAAATTTTAATACAGTTTTGGGTTTCTTTTTTTCCATCACAAAGGGCTAGGCAGTCATATTTTATATGGGGTAATGTTTTATACAACAGGTAATTTGTGGAAATTCCAGTTAAACCACGAGCTGCAATAACAGTCGTGCACAAAAAGCAGTCGGGCTTATGCCCACATTTTGCTGACTGTCCATTTTCAAATTTCATTCTGTAGGAAAATCACCTGGTACAGGATTCATCTCATATGGGCTTAGGTGTGTGTCCAGCACAGACATCATCCCTCTGAGCCAGTCACCGTCAGGTCCTTGTACAGTCATTGTAGAGAAATGAGTGCTTTTCTGTCAAGGACCATCTGGTCTGCTTTTGACATCCACCTTGGGGTGAGAAGAATCATTTCACTGACTCTGCTCACTAGATCCCTCTTGGCTTTAAGGTCTGCAGACATGCAGTTTGTACCTGTCTATGTTTACTCTGATAAATCACTCCCTCCATCCCACGGTGGGGAACCCAGTTAAATGCCACCCGATTTCTGGAGGCTCTGCTCACCCCTGTTTCCCACTGAGTTCAGTGCAAAATAGCAGTTACTCAGCATCTGGCAGAAGCAAGTAGAATTCAAATTGTGTGCAGGCAACTTTTGGCCTGGGGATACGTAGCTTAGCTTCTGAAACGCGTCAAACTCCAGGAAGAGCAGACGCACACGTTTGATGAAACAGCACAACTTCAGCCAGAGCAGGCACCAGGCAATAGGCAGAGAAGTCTTCTGTGGGAGGCAGCGGCCTGCACAGGGAGGCAGGAAAGCCTTGCTGACTCTGTTACCCCAGTTCAGTCAGGGCGAACCATCGAATGTTTGGCATTTGCGTATTTGGCACTGTGCAGGACTGTGAACTGGAGTCACAGAGGCATGAAAAAACACCCCGGTCTGCTCCCTTTGTGGTGGGGTTGACCTGTCGCAGAAGTTAGGCAGGCTGGTGGAGAGGGCTCTCTCTTGTAATGCAAGAGGCATTTTTTTCCTTACCTCAGGCTGCAAAAACTACAACCTTAATCTGCAACTCCCTGTACAGTGAGGGAAGGAAAAGAAGTTACAATAATCCAAGCAACTACAGCCTAATTGATAACCCCCAGGGCTGTAAATTGGTCACTAACAGACTATAAAAGGATCTTCATATTGTCTGCTAATGTCTAACAGCTGTGATGCTTAATCACCTGCACTCATCTTTTAAGTGAAGAAGGTGTACAGTAATCCTTCCTGAAGCCTAACTGGCAAAATCATATTTATTAGCTGAGGGCCTGCTTTAGAAACAGATGGGGTGTAAAGAGCTTGAGTATACAGTGAGTGTACAGGAGGAGTATGAAGCAAGAGAGATTAATTGTTAAGTAATTGAGACAGAGGGGAAGAGTGTAGAATGCAGAGAGCACAGAACAACAGATACCCAAAGCTCCGGAGTTTCACTGGGACAGATCTTATTTTAATGGTGTCTTTGCGAAACTGCCTTTGTGAAACCACGATGCTGAAGAGTGACTAGGAGCAATGTCGGGCTGACTGGCCAGCTCTCCTCTGAAATATGCCCACTTAGTCCCTCTTTACCCTGTCCCCCAGCAATCTGACTTCCTATTTTGTCTCTCCTGCTGGCCTGGGGACCTCATGGCATAAGCGCCAGCAGGGTGACCTGTTAGAGCAGCAACATTAACCCAGCGCCTGCACGTGTCATAGCTAGGTCTCAGCTCCTGCAGAATTAGAAAATGTCTGTTCCTATACTTGAGGAAAACATGGCAAGAGCTGTTACAATCTATTCAATCATTACTCCATAAAAAATGGTAACTGTATCAAGCACTATACCTTAAACTTTTCTCTATCCTGCAAAGATAATTAACAACTTGACTACGCCAGCTTTTAGTCCTTTTCTGCTCTGCCTTTGTCAGGCTTCCATGAGGATTTAAAGAGCTAATTTTTTTTACGCTTAAACATTGTCCAATGTTAATAATCAGGCAGTGTTTATCACTGACAGGGTTTTTTTGCCAGCCTTGGAATCCTCACCTTGTTTTGTACTAAGAGCTATACAGTAGGGAATAGGCAAATAAAGAAAAATACGATACTGGTGTTAATGAATAAGCTCTGCAATGAATAAATACAGGTGAGAGACAATCATCTCTCATGTAGTTCCATCAGATCAGCAGGATGCAAGTCCCATGTCAAACTCAGAACCTGAGCAAAACCTGAAGCTGATACCCAAATGAGGCATTTAGAGAAGTGGTGCAGATCCAAGCAACAGCTGAAAAGAAAAAGCGCTTAACAGGCAGCTCCAGTGAGCCAGAGGAGGCTGTGCCACATGGAGCTGCAGAGGGAACCCAGCTGTCGGGACCCATCAGCCACCAAAGCTGAGCAAAGCTGAGCTCATGGGGACTGGGAGCAGNAGATCCAAGCAACAGCTGAAAAGAAAAAGCGCTTAACAGGCAGCTCCAGTGAGCCAGAGGAGGCTGTGCCACATGGAGCTGCAGAGGGAACCCAGCTGTCGGGGCCCATCAGCCACCAAAGCTGAGCAAAGCTGAGCTCGTGGGGACTGGGAGCAGGAGAGGTCTTCTCAAGGGGTGCAGCCAAACACAATATTCGTATAATCATAGCCAGCTGACTTCAGTGGTTGTGTCTATA
>VZSC01000442.1:0-11346 GCA_013398225.1 Steatornis caripensis
CTGAAAGAGGGTAGATTTAGATTAGGTACTAGGAAAAAACTTTTTGTGACGAGGGTGGTGAGACACTGGAACAGGTTGCCCAGAGAAGTTGTGGATGCCCCCTCCCTGGAAATGTTGAAGGCCAGGTTGGATGGGGCTTTGAGCAACCTGGTCTGGTGGAAGGTGTCCCTGCCCATTGCAGGGCAGTTGGAACAAGGTGATCTTTAAGGTCTCTTCCAACCCAAACCATTCCATGACTCTAGGTAATCTACAAAAGGGCAGTTAACTTAAATGGAGATAATTTTGTGTGTATCACCTTGTTGAGAAACTACTTTTCAAATTTTGTAATTATAAACCACAAGACAAAAATTCCACCAAAATTCTGAGATCAAATGATGTACATACTAAGAAAAGGGATTTTTATCAACTGTTGAGTAATATTTGTCCTTCTGTTTATCTTCATTGTGATTTGACTTTTATGTTAAGTAAGATGAAGTAAAAGTGAAATAGTGGTGAAACTGGAAAATACAAGATTTCAGTTCATACCTGCTGGTTTATTATCCCCTAACACTAAGGATATGATCAGAATCCTCTGCAATCAAGACAATTCATATTTTCACAAACTCAGGGGTCAAATTAAAAGTTTTGCTTCACTTCCTAGGCACTTACATAAAAAACCTAGTTATCTATAAAAATATAATAGTCACTATAAAAAGTCATCATCACCCAACTGATTGAAAAAATACAAACTCTATGTATAATGAAAATGAACAATTACTTTGGGCATTCATCACTTCCATGCATTGTTCTTCTGTTCATCTAATAGATTTTTAAGTCAGAACATACCAATACGATCATTTATTTTGATTGTGCATGAAGTGCACTAATTTCCTCATGAAGTCTATGACTTCTGGTGAATATTTGGGGAAAAAAGAATAACTGTTGTAGCTTTTCATAATGGAGTTTTATCTCCAAAAGAAACTATCACTGAAAGCTGTAATTTTAAGGGATTTTTTACTGAGTAAATTAAATTTTATTTCTTACTAAATCAGTTTCACAAGTTTGCTGTTTGTTGTCAGCCAAAAGCTAGGAGGTTTAATGCTGAACACAAAAAAGTATGTAGCTCCCAAATGCTCCCATCTGAACTAAGTGAAGTTCACAATTCTCTAAAAGCATTAAATAAATTAACAGTGATGTAGTACATATCACAATCTGCAGCCAATACTAAAGACATTTATTCCATTAATAATACAGAGATCAGCATGCACTATGAGCATACTGTGCCTGGAAACATTTAAGTATTAATGTGGTAAACAAAGATCAATATATGTCCAACAGGAGGATAAAAACCAGCAGATATTTTATGGAACTCATTGGAGATACAATGATAAATACAACCTATGCTAACATAAGTGCTACCTTGTATGAACGTGACATGTATCTTGATACTTAGAGCAAACAGTTCTGCTCTAATCAGAGTTTTGAATAAGGAATCAGTGACCTAAAGCACCGAGTGTCTTGTAAAGGAAAGTTTTATACAGATGCAAAAAAAAAAAATCATCCTTTGCCATTTATTCTTGTTTATAAAGAATTAACATTCCCACTGTGAGACCAATTTGCTCAACAAGTTATTACTTTAACCTTCTTAGTAATTTTCTTTAGCTGCTTTCAAAGCAGTCTCAGAAATTCAGATACACTTTTCATACGCACTTGAAAATTCAATCAAATGTCTGTTTTTCAACAATCAAAAAACCTCAGATTTTCCACTGAATAACCTCCCTCCCCCGCATATCCCAGATGGTACTTTGGAAGGCAACTGTAGTTCAGATTCATTGCATTTATGTACTTCAAATCCATGACTATTTACTATCAGAGACAAGCTCAAACATTGGAATTCTCATTGGGGGGGAACACCGAAGATCAAATTGTATGTTCAAACAACCACATTTTGACTCAATGGTTCCAGTCTTCTAAAATCTGAGAGTGCTGCTGTTAAAACACCCTCCCGTAAACCCAAAGAAGGATAAGTGACCTACCTTCGAAAGTCCACCTACTTCCAAATAGAAGCAGATAATGAAAACATTCCAGGTGACCCACAGGGCAGTCCACACCGTGTACTAAACACAAAGCCAGACAAAAGCAAAAAGACAGAAAAATAAAATGTGAAGATGAAAGGCCTTTATACTGAGTGGATCAATAAAAAAACCTCTGATATCAATAAGCATTGTTCTTCTGGGAACAGCCAAGCACAGAGAGTTCAGAAAAGGCATTCTCCCTGCAGAAGTCCCCTAAGAACCACAGGAAACTACAAATCCAATATTTGTTGCTTCCCTAAATAAATAGCAATAAACCAGATTTATTCTTTACAGGTTTACACTATCCTACTGATGCCAGTTAAGTCCAAAATGCTGACTTACATACTGGTTTGGGGGCAACTGGGAGTCGTTCATAAATCATAATTTAGCTCTGTTAAGGGAGATACCAGAACAGTACGGTAATTTAAATAAGGAAATATTATTAAAATAACATTTAAATATTATGAATAAAGGCACAAGAGAAAAACACTACCAAATAAAAGAGACGATCTATTGATCTGATAATTTGGATTATTTTAAAAAAACAAACAGGTAAAGGGTAAATCTCATCTCTCAAGAGTCTTTCAGTAAAAGGCATTTTAATTACACTAAAAATAGCTCACTACTTCTCCAGCCCTCATGCCCATGAACCCAGTCCTATAACGCACCCTTAACAGGTGAACGTACCGAGATCTCTCTGGGTTCTTCAGTGTCCTACATTAGTGCAAGACTGCACTCATATTCCACCCACAGCATGAACAGGAGACAATTAACTTGTCTACCGTAAATAATCCTTTGCGTTTTGTCATAATAATTGATTGGCACTGTTTCCTTACAGAGGCACTGTTTACCCTCACATGACTGTAAACTATGCCCAATTAACTCTCGAAGCATAGCACCTCAGAAGCATTTCTGTCTGACAGGCTAAGTGCACACTCAGCCACACTGGAGCTATGCACACCTGAAAAATGCAATAAGCAGCAGCACTGCCACTTTACTTTTATGCCCTTATAACCTTCACAATGGAGAACTGCTGCTATGTGCCTTTGCAAGTCTAATTAGCTGTGACCAGGTGAGGCTAATATGCTGTTGTTTTGCTTCAATATACTCAGTAAAGCTCAACACCTAATCTACAATATGCTAGATCCAATTTCCATCACACGGGTGCTGTCAGCTTGGCATTCTTGGGCAGTTTTGGGTTATGTTCCACTCTTCTTTCCCCTCCCTGTGATGTATATTGAAAGGTTCAGCTGAAAAGGATTGAATTTTTCCCCACTTTGATTACCCCCACGTACATACAGTTGTTTCTGTACACCAAGCAGGTTAGCCGCTTTAATTTAATATCTTATGACGTACTTAATGCTGTTTGGAGATGACTATGGCTTAAGAAGTAGATAATTAATAAACTATCTGAGAGTAATGCTCCTGGGCAGTTTCCTCTGCCTTGCAGAGAACGGCATTGTGGCAACTGAAGGCTGGGTTATTACAAAATAGGTAAAGCTGCTGTGGTCTGTGAGCAGTATGGGGTCTGTGCTATTAATAGGATTAACTTAAAAGAGGATATTCCATTTTACCACATCTGCTGAATTTGTAGTAACTCATAAGCTCCTGATTTTCCAGTGTATGTCCTCAGAACATCAGTGTTTAAAATTAATGTACACTTAATACAAGCCAAATTGCTCATAAAAAGCAGATTTCAGAATATTCACTAGATTTCCCCTTTTCAAGAAAGAATTTTTTATCTTTCCATGAATGAAATCTGTTATCACAACAACAGGAAACCTACTTGGTCTGCTATGCCAAGCCAAATCTGTTAATGGCCTCATTCTGTCGCATGGGTCCAATGACAACTCTGAATCACGCAGGCAAAAACTCTCTGAACATGCTTTTCTAGGCCAAGCTACGTTGTTTTACACAGCCAAGACCTGTTCAGCTCCTTATCTACTGTGAGGATTACTGAAAGGGAAGTGCAGGTGCAAAGTCTGGTGAACTTGGCAGTATCAGATTTACAGCTGGACTCGATGATCTTAAAGGTCTTTTCCAACCTATATGATTCTATGAAAGCAGGTGTGCACCTTGAAACCTGGGTGCCGTGTATGGAGTCTCTTCCTACGCTCTGAACTGCAGGAATATAAATTTAAGCTCCATTTGCTTTAAAAGCATAATAATTACATATTCAGTAATTAGTACTACATAATTTTCAAAAGTAAGAAACCTCTCCTCCACATTTTAAAACATATCTTTTTGGCTATGCAAGTAGCAGATTTTTTTCTTTGTATAGTGTCATAGGTACTTACGGAAGACCACATTTAAAGAAAAGTTTTAAAACAGTAAAAGCAAGTAAGAAAAACTAGGAAATGCCAGGATTGTGGTTCTATATGCCATCTTAATTTCTCTCTTTTGTAGACGTGCAATACAATGCAAACATTAATTAAATCATCACAGGTGTATTTTTATTTTAAAAGATCTTACCTTCCTTAATATATTTTATGAACTGCTACCTCAATACTTCATTTCTCTCTGTCACTCAGACCCTGCTCTGAGGACAGAATATTAATTTCCCCATGAGGTTTTCTAAGATGCTCATCGCTGTAATGTCTGAGAGCTGCACAAACATTAACTGATTTATTTCATGTTATAAGGGAATGATACAGCTCTCAAAATGCAAATGATGTTCTGATACATGCAGAGATTACATTCAGAAGTATTCATACATTATAGGCATCCAACTTGAGATGCTTAAGACTTCATTTTTCAGAACACGTGGGGTTATACAGTGCTTTAAGAGCTCAATGTTCAGCTCCCTGTGGCTGAGAGTTCAGCACTTGTGCAAATCGGACCACAAGGTCTCAAGACAAGAAACCCAGAATGCAAGGGGAAAACAAAGCATGTGAGAAGTTTGGTTTAAGTGACTCACTTTGTGTCAAAAAAGGTTTTGGTTGTTGAGAGCAGAGATAAAACTCAGCTACCCAGTGCAGCGTTCACAACGAAAGCAATCCTGTTATTCTTGCTGTCACATGCCTCATTCTTCCCATGTCTTCTGTTTTCTGCAAATCAAGTTTCTATTCTACAGCTACCGTCACCAGAAATCTCCCAAATGTCTGTCCTTCCTATTGCAACTGATGTGCCCCTGGAAAAAAATTGGTATGCATCTACACAGCTCAAAACTGCAAATACATAAAAGGGTTATGTTAAGATTGCACAGGAGGGCTTTAATTAATTTTTGCATGTTTTTTCCCGAAAAATTTGTATGACTTTCTGAACATTATGTGTGTAAATTTGTATGTATATTCCTTCAAGGTTAAAAAAAATAAAGTGACAATATTCCATTATGTGGCATCACACTAACACTTGCTTGACTTGCTATGTGAGGCTGAACTTCTAGATCTATTATGAAGACCCCTCCTTTGAGCTAGCAGGAAAACTGCCTGCAGTCCTGGGTCATCATCCTTTGCATGAAGCGAGAACAGAAAGGGGAAGGTGTCATTGATGCTGGCAGACATTTGCTGTCAACAGAGGAGTGATTAGGGTATGAAGCATCATGTTCACACTGAACCTCAAGGGTTCGCTTCCCTGCCAAATCTCCTCGCCTAACCTGTTTCATGTCCTGACCTCTCATTCAGCCTCTCCTGCCTGCTGTCCTGACCACTACCATGATGGTTCTGCTGTGTCTGCTCACTCTTAGCCCCACCACCCAGTGGTTCCTGCCCCACTTCTTTGGCCAGCTACATTCAGTCCTCCCTGGCTCAGTTGGTCTCATGCTCAGCATCACAACCCTCACCATGTATGACATGAAGAAGGAATTTTCCACACAGGTTGAATCAGTAACAAGAGTTGTTTTCTTACTTTATAGCCCATATGATTCACTACTTCAAAATAATCTATATATTTTTGTCTAACAGATTCCTTCTGCTGGAAGGACCTGGGACACTGGTGATAATCTTTGCAGATTTCTTCTTGCTCTTGGTCTTTTGCACTAAGGATTTTATAGTATATGGTGTGAGGAAGCAATTGGAGTCTTATAAGTTACATGGAGAGAGAACTTCCTAAACCTTACAGATTAAATGTCTATTAAATTATTGTTCAACCCAGTAGGTTCCTTTCAGATCCCCTTTCTTAATGCCAGCCTCTCTATAATAGTGATATTTCTAGACCCCTTTTGAGCCTACAGGTCATATTGAAACCGATGCAGAGATACCTTTTATGTATCAGGGAAATACAAGCACTTCCAGAGTTAAATAATCGATATTAGATGGGCACAATGTCACAAAAAGAAAGCATTAAGGAAAAATGCAAAAGATGGCTTCTTAAACTGAAAGGTAAGAGAGAAAATGGACATTTCTAAGTTTGAATATTACAAGGATTGTGAGATAAGTTTTGCTTTAACGAATAAACTATCTCAAGTGTATATTTAATAAGAAGTGCAGCACCTTCTCTAACAGTGTCTTGGCATTAGAGGAAATGAATTTTGGCTCAGGGATGCTTCAAGGTACAGGTAGCAACTACTGAGTCACCAGATTGTCTTCCTGTAATACCTGGCTGTGCCTCAGAGGCATCAATACTTGCAGACCCCTACTTAGTCATATTTGTGAAAGATGACAAGAGGAGTGGCATAATACACCACCATGGAACAGTGACAACTCAGGATTTACCCAGGAAGGATATTCAAGGAGTAATTTTGGGTGCCTAAATATTTCACATGGGTTTTGAAACTGGGTGTTTGTATAGCATTTGCTTGAATGCTGCATAAAGTATCCTGTAGAGCCTTTTTTTTTTTTAAGAACCTGCCTCCTGGCTTTTCAGGTGTACACATTGCCTACAAATCATATCATTTAATGGAATAAATTAAGACAAGCAAAGCAGATACCTACACCTCGTATTTCCCCTATTTAAGTGTACTATTTTCATCTCCCACTGTTCATTGATACATTTATGTTCAGCTTTGGGCCAGGTTTCTGCAATCTTAGCTACATGACTTACCATTCAGAAGGCTTTTGAAGTCCCATATCTGAAGTAGGAGAGGGGGGAAAATTATAACTTTAACAAGTATCTTGTCATCATCTTTAACCAATTTTAACGGCCTGAAAATCTTGCTGGTGATAGCAAGTTCTATCAAGAAAGGAAAAGCATGCACACGGAAATGGATCACAGCAGAGCTCTGGAGCTGTGTGATGGATGTGTTACAGCATAGTTAGAACTGAAATTTAGCTGTTTTGTCTTTTTGCAAATGTTTAGGTAAGTTTCAGATGAGCTAATATGGGAAAATTAGGAATCAGCTCTGCACTTTTATGTCCCCTGGGAACTTTGCATTGATATAATTTAGCCACAAAATATTCAAATACTGAAAATAGCACATCTGCTTAGTGACAGGACAAATCGTTCACAAAAATTGAACCAGATTGCCAATTAATACAAAAACTATTACAAATAATCATTGGATTTAAACTAATTAGGACACTTGGAGTTAATGCTGTTGTTCCCTCTCTCCCTCTTTGTGTTTCCTAAGCTCTGAGGACTCAGAATTTTACCTACGAGCAACTGAAATTCTAGATTTATTTCAGAATCTTCATTCTTATGGTCTTGTATCTGAAGGACCGTAGACAGAGAACATGAGCCACTACCTTTACCTACTTGGAATGACAACTGTATTCAACAGAGATGCTCCAGGACTCAGCCATTGCGTGGCAGATCTTAGAGGGTGGGGCATTTTTTTGTTAGAAAGCTTTCAGATCAAATTTTGTATTGCTCAAACTATGAAGCAAAACTCATTTCTTTATTCAGACTTTTAATCTACAATGCCTATGCTTATGACGCTGTTGAAAAAATGACTGCAGTTTATGTAGTCATTAAATGCTAGTGATAACTAGCTAGCCTGGGTTCAATGACAGTGAAAGAGTTAGAAGCATCCAAGTGCTTTTGTGTTTATCCAGCTTCTATCACAGCCCTCACTGAGCTCCTTAGCTCCAGGTAGCTGCATGAAAAGCCTGCCCAGTTGTGCCTGCAGAACTAACCTCATATTTGACTGCAGCATAGATGTGTTTCAAGTTATGGCCCTACATGTAAGACATTTATTCACTTACTTTCCCGTTCCTGCCATATGTTAAATTTTGAGGGGAAAGAGCATGACATATGCAGCATAGGATGGCAAAGTGAAAGCTTTTGTGTAACTTCTCTTGTCAGGGAAACCTTCATGCACAGCCTTCATCGCACAGAAGACAGATTGAAGACTTTCTCTTGAGGTCAAACCAAGGACCCTAGAGCCGGTCAGCCTAAGTCAAGATCCCTACCAAAGTATGACAGAATATCATGGGGACAATTTGCACCCACACGTGCCAGATAAATTTTGTGAAGACAGTTTACAGAAGTAAAATGTTGTATTTGACATGATTCTCTCTTTACTTCAATTTTTCATATTCAAATGGGATGATCTGCACTAGCAAAGCTGATTTCCAGGGCAGTCTTAAGGAAACGACAACGGATACTAAGCATAGTTTTCTTGAAGTATTTGATTACTTTTCCAGTTAAACTGGATTTAGCTTAATCTAAACCTGAAGCTTCAGCAATTAGAGTACATAAAAGTACGACTCAACGTATTTCTTTTGCCAAAGCCATAGTACCAAATTCTCACTCAAATGTGGGACACCAACCTCCAACATACCCAGGGGCTTAGATGTGGCTAAAGGTGCAGCTATGGACTTGGAAGCCCATGAAATTTCTCAATGCATTTGGAGCCCTCTTCACTACTCAGAGCCTGGGTAGGAATCGCCCTGCATTGTGTTTAAGTAATACTGAAATTCGGGACCCTGCTGAAGATTTGCATTAAGCAGACTGTATTTGAAGCCAGCAGTAGAAGTTTACTGCTGTAAGAGGTAGACTGTGTTTTTAAAGGGTTTCAGAAGCAGGAAAGCAGTCTATGTTCTTCCTTGGGAACGATGCCTTCGGATTCCCTTTTGCCTTAGTGAAGACAACCTGGAGCTGGCATTTGCTGTCTGTACCACAGACTCCTCTAGGGCTTCTGAGGACAGTTGTCAAAGCCCAGGTGCGGTGGGGACAGCACACCTGGTAGGAAGCACAGCTTCTGGGGAGCATGTGTTAGGTATAGCCTGGAAGATCCTCAGGCTATAGCTCAACGAGCACTTTAAGCTGGTGTAACCCTGCACTGCTGCAGAAAGACTCCATGCACTTTTTCCCTTTCTCTGGCTACTTGTTCCTGTTTCCCCTCTCGCACCTCCTCCCTTCTGCTGGAACAAGCAAAACAAATCAGAGAGCTGACCTACACTTAAATTAACACCGGAAAAGAAAATGGTTGCTTTTCAGCTGGATCTGTTCTGGTTTGATAGTTTACCAAGCGGCTGAACTGACACGTCCTGGTGCAAATGAAGGAACAGCTCAGGAACTGAAGGTAGCAGCTGAGCAAAGCAGGATTATTGCTTATGCTGGGTTGGGGTATTCACTGAATTCAGCCTGAGGGTGAAGCTAGACAAGAGGCTGAACTAACAAGTTTGTAGCTCACAACAAGGGAAGTCTTGCACCTCGTCCTTTCCCCTCAGACTCCACACTGCTGTTCATGAGTGCATAGTCCCAATCCCTGCCTTATGTTGGCCCTGTCACCCATTAGGAATTTCACAGACTGGATTCAGATCACCAATCTAGCAAAAAAACTCTCCACTTTTTGCCAGCTTCATTTTCTGACAGCTTAGGAGTGGAACTTGCTTACTGAAGGGTTTGGTTAACTATTGCCAGAATTGGTGGAGAGGGTTTGCAGAAGTATTCAGACAGGGAGAAGAACAGTGGAAACAGGGAGGCATTCTTCTGGTGCTGAGCTGTGAGGATGGTTCCAGACAACTTGTGTACTTTCATTCTTCAGACTTCAGGATTTGGCTCAAACTATTCCTACTTCACTGGGAAACTTCCATTAGTAGAGATCGAAGCTGCTCTAAAGAATTGATCTTATCTAGTAGTGAGTAATTGCACCTGCTATATTTTGAGCTCTTAAATATATGCTTAAAATGAAATCAGAATGTGAGTTCAGTTAAATCTGATAAAGTATCTTGTTCGGGTGTTTCTTCAATTACGAGTTTTCCATCTCTACTTTAAAACAACTTTAATATAGACTAAAATGTTAATTTACGTTGGAAAAGATACAGAAACAGTCAACATCTGTTCTGTTTCAACTGAAAACCAAAGCAGAGCTTCCACCACTGAACAGCAGAGCTGAATCTGAGGGGCAAGAGATTTTGTGCTGTTGCATTTCAGACACCAATTTCCTACATAATTTTACAGATGCTTACCCTCACTTGCTTCTGATGTCTTCGGTATAAAATGGAGAACATGAAGCAGAAAGGTGAGTCATCAATATATGGATGTATGTACACTACTGCCCAGTTCTCTAACCACAGGTAATAGATGAGAGTGCTAGTATTTACAGCAGTCCATTTCAATTGCTTGTAGTCTGCTTGTGAAGCTTAGCTAATGTGAGTATAAAGAACCTCGGGTGGACTTCTTGTTCACTTTTTCTTTTAAAATATGACAAGGAATTACAGGATTCCAGGTTTTACTAGAAAAGATGAAGCTTTTTAAGTATTTGTTTAATGAGTTTTCCCCAGCAGACATTTATTTTACTCTTCAGTGAGAAAAAAAAACCCCAAACTTTCTACTCTTAAAATCCATTACTAACAACACAACTGAAATGTTCCAGATATGGACACTGCCAGATAAAGGCATAATATTCATCCATTCAGGATAGACTGTGGGAGAGGAAAAGGAATATTTTTTGTTGGCAGTTTCCTTCACAGCTTTGAAAGTTTTTTTTTATTTCTGGCTATGTTGAGAACATGGGGGAAAAAAAAATCTGTGAAGCCTGAAGTTACAAGCATCAAAGACAATTTACAACAATTTAAAGTCAGGGACATAAATACAGGTCTTGGAAAAGTTACATGTAAGTGAGGAGATTTCTTTGGCCACAGACCACAGGAATTTCTATAATCCTTGCTTCTCCCTGTTTAAGAGGAAGATGTAGCTAAATATAACCTGACCGTTACAAATATATTTTTTTAAAATGGGCATTGATTCTGCTTGTCTATTGCAAAGAGAACAATAATTTGTATTTCTTTTCTTCATTTATGCATAGTCTAATTGTAGATGTTCACATGACCGATCGAGGTATTTCGTTCTTTATAGAATCTCACTAAGAACTTATACTACAGTCAAACTTTTGGTAGCACTTTCTCTAGTTTACCCATTCTTGATAGCTTCCAAAGGCTCAGAAATGTCACTCAGTAGTCCTAAATTT
>VZSC01000454.1:0-19101 GCA_013398225.1 Steatornis caripensis
TCAAACTTGAGCATTTGACTAAACTAGTTGTAACCAATTAAATATAGTGGATTACCAAGAGAAGTAACTAATTTACTGTGTCTTAAGGTGATCATAAATTCTTTCTCGGGAGCAAGATACTTGAGCCAGCCAACAGGCTTTTAAGATGGATCAGTTTATTTTGAAACAGTCAGTGGTTTCTACCTCATTTGTCACAGTTGCACAAAGCACAGAAAAATCAGAATATTCTCCTATTTGAAACAGAGCCATTTTGTTTATTTGAAGCTTGATTTTTCCGGTGAAGAGAAATTTGGACTTGTTTTAAAAAGGAAGCAACCTTTCCTAAGGATAGCTGAGTTGCTAGACTAGACAGGACAAAAACCAACATCTGCACTGTTACAGAATGTATGACAAAAATCATGCTAGTAGTTTCTTTTTTTTTTCTTCCTTGATCTCTGACATCAATTGATATAAATAAAGAAATTGGTGTAAGTAAATAAAACATTATTAAACTGTAGTATTTTTCATTATTCTTCCTGAAAACCGTGTATATTTAACGTGCCAAAAAAACCCCTTTTTGTGCATTCAATATAGATTGGTCAGGAAACATCCAAAGTATCTTAATCTAATGAAAAAAAAGGAAGTAAACGCTTAGGTAGACTACAAGGGTAGAAACTACTGCTCTTGTGGCAGTATCTCTTCAATTATCCAAGTTAAACACCAAGCAAAAACCCAACAGAAATACTGTTAGAAAGATGTAGTTCACATGGACAGGACTATTCTGCAGCATCAAATACTTAACTGCACAGTACAGCACTGTGCTAATTTTGTCCTATTAAGCACATAAAAGTTCTCACAGAACTATACAGTAGATCTTTAGAATTCTTATAGCTTTATGCAATTAAAATGTATCTTTACTGCATTAGTAATACTATTACCTTATGACTGTTAATATTTTCCCTTGCAGTTTGGTACCGCCTACAGCTGTCAGACAATCGATCACGAACATGAAACATCCAACACAAGGCACATAGCTCTCTGAACCAACCTATGACACAAACATGTGATATGGCGATATTCTATTAAATACATGAAATAAAACAGCATGAGATTTTTAGCTGGAAGAAAGGAATTAACATTATCTTAAGAGTAGTTAAAGAAAAAAATTCTCATTCTTGAGTTTTCAATAGCGCTCTGCAGCTAGAGCTCTTTAGTCCCACTTAGTGTTCATGTTCTTTCACGTCTGCCAGATCTATAACACATACAACAATCCAGAACAGCAACTTTCAGATTAAGAGTTCTGATAACTTAACATAAAAGCTGGAAAGGGAATGTGTCTCTGTATACCTTGCAGTATACTATTTCAAGGTAGGAAGAGTTTCTTTGCACCCGTGGATGCTCACTTGTGTTCTTTTTTCCAACTCTAAATTGTTCTATTTTACTGTATACAGACCTAAAATTTTACAGGTGATATCATCAAACTCATGGTCTCCAGAAGATGTAGATCTAAAGAAAACGGCGTGGAAATTGCAGTAACGAAGCAAAGTCTCTGGGAATGGACTCAGTGAAGGAAGAGATCCTTTAATTCGAATCTATCGATAGTAAAAATAAATAATCAATCAATCAAAATGGAAATAAAAATCAGTTAAAGTTTTGTGTGGATCACTGCTAAATGCACAGTCTCTCAGTTATTAGCAGAGTACTGCCAAGATCAGCAAAATTCCCCGAAACTTCCTTTTCATTTTCTTGAAATCAGTGTTCTGAGCACTCATTTAAAGGCGTATGTTTAGTATGAGCTATGGCACAGAAAATGCTTTTGTTTGCATAGTACTTATGATACTCCTGATTACCATGAAATACAAGGGCAACAAAGGATAAGGAGAATTAAGGTCACAATTACGAAAACAGTTTAATCTAACACAGTCTGGGCTGCTGTCAACAGACTAGTTTTCCTTCATGTTTCAGGTGGTACTTCTGATCACCTCCCCGTGCCAGCAATCAGCATGCCATTGTGCAACAAGCAAACAGAAGGAAATACTTGCCAGCCAGATCAGTACCTCATGTGGATCACTGCATGAATGCTGGTTCAGGGGTGCTGAGGGAAGGTACACAGTCACACATACCCCCTTCTGGAGCAAGTCAACTGTCTTTAAGCGGCTGGGTAACAATGACCCAAGAAAAGCCCGAGTTTACACAAAATTTTTTAATTGATACATTCTGAGCTTGGTTCTGTGCAAACAAAATGCACCAGTATAAAGAGATTTTCTAAGACCTGTGCTCTGTGCACTATGATGCACTTTACCTGAAGTAAGCATCACGTTATATGTTCAAACCAAAGTGATCTGGAACACACTTCCAGTTAACAGCTGTAACTCCCAATTAAAATCAGCTTGTTTGTTTCAAATTAAAAAAGAAATGAGTTTGTACATTACCAAGTGGGTAGGGAAAGACATGTAGAAGGAGACGCTTTATGAAGTATCTGCATCTTTAAGTTCTGGTTCCCCAAAAGAACTGAACATGAAGTGTAAAACTAGAAGATGACGTGTCAAAAACATGACATCAAAGTCCATATGAGACTGAATCTTTCTGCAATGCAACTGCAAGCTTGTCAGTGATTTATGACTGATCATCAAGTTACAAAAAATCAAGTTAAATGCTTACTTTTTGCATAACTTTTCTTGCCCAGTTCAGTTGTGCAATGTACCACTGTGCTGCAGGGCAAGAACAACAAGCAGCTCGGAAGAGCAAGATAATTCGCTGAAGAACTCCTGAAACTTTCTGACGACTTTCTCTCTCAATTTTTAAAAGAACGTCATTGCAGTCTTCCTGAAAAATGCAAATTCCAAGACAAAAGCAAGCCCAAAATTAGAAAGGACATAATACAATAACGAATCAGGACCTAAACATTGGTTTTGCCCCTGAGAATATTCCCGTTCTTCTCTAGAGCACAGATCCTTTATGGAAAAAACAGAGGCACGCATACTTTCTTATCTCTGCAGTGCTACTGAAGTAAATGAACGAACATGGGAAAAACAGAGAGAAAAACTAGCTGAAATGAACCAGAATGAAGATAATGATTACTTCACAAATACATTCAAACAAAGACCCAAAAAACTTCTATTATGCACCCTTACTTCACTGAGAGAAGCTGGCTGAGGACAGTATAATGGTGGTGCCGGAAGATAAAGCCCATCTGGAACTAAACCATACAATTTTCTGCTAAGATCCTTGGCAGAGTCCATCAAAAGCTTAAATGTCTCCGAGAGAATATCAGCATCTACCATAACAGCTGCTTTCAGTAATTCCTGTATCAAACTATAAAGAACATTTGCATCTTCCTCTTCAATGGGATCTATAAAATATTAAGCACAGAAACCGATACATTAATTGACTCAATTAATACATGGCCTTCATTCTGAAATCATGAGGCTACGTTCTCAGAATCTGCATTCATCTATTACAATGTATATATCGCATCTATTTGCTTTAAGATAAGATCTCCCAGACTTGAAAACAGTATTAAATTATTAATTTTAGGTTTTGCCACATTGAGGGGGAAGCTATCGCTTTTCTAGATAGACAACCGAACTTTTCAGCCACGTGTTCGCTTGGCATAAAATTTTGGCAAATCACTCTCACCAAGCAGGCAAAAATTAGATATACTATTAATAATTACTATAACAACTCTTTTACCAGTGAGCATGATGAGCAAGGAAAGCAAAATGTATTTGTCTGATCTTTTTTACGTATTATTACATTTTTTCCCGATCTCCTAGAAGTAGCAGGACCTTTAACATATATCATTTAGTTCCTGAAATTCACATAATATTATACTGCTCTATTTCCATTTCTACTTGTCCTGCCTGTCTTGAAATACGTGCTGCTAAATCTTTCCACTACCTACCACAGTTACAGACTGTTATATACAGCATGTGTGTGTGGCTGTTTGAAATAAAATCCTTGGAAATGAGTACAAAAGAAGAAACTACCCAGTGTTTGGCATATGGCTTAGCTAAAGATTAATTAACATCCACCCGCTGACAGAAACTTGAAATGTGGTTTCCAAATACACAAAGACAGTAAGGAATAGAGATTGTGCCAGTAAACTTTCTGTAAAATGTAAACAAGGACAGGTGGATGATCTAGCTAACTGGGGGAATTTCAACTGTAAAGTATTAAGTCAGGTTATGTGATAAAAAGCTCATATACACACCTACAAAGGAGCACAGAGACAACAGCAGGTGGGGGAACCTAAATAATACTTAGACCCAGCTACTCACAGTACAAAAATCAATTATTGAAAGGCTCATCTCCACAAGCCCAGACATGCACAACTGCAAATTACGTACTACTCAGAGAAACAGACACCCTGTCCAGGCTCTTCCCAGGAGACCCATCAGCCCCAGTGTCCAGGTATGAAAACCATCAAGATGAAGCAACTGGAGTGGCTTTCTTCAGAACCTTTGGGCTTGAGAGGGGTTACTGTCAAAAGGATAGGACATACTACAGGATGCAGGGGAGGAGCTTTTTGGGATCGCAGAAGGCTCATTACAGGATCTTCAGGCAAGAAACCAAAGGTATGGCATGGAGTTGTGAGAGTCTCACCTCCTTTGGGCCTTGTCAGCACATGTCTATTTTCCTGAGTGAGTGACTCTATTCTGTATGTCTGTGTATAGGATTTTAAGTGGCAGCAACTAGAGCAGGACCGTGGGTCAGAAAACCTGTGTGTCTGGGACGCCAGCAACTGCAGAGAATGGAGTTAAGTCAAATCAAGTGTCAGCAATTGGAGTGGGAGCATGGGTCAGAGTGTCCATGTATTCACAGCGCCAGCAACTGGAGCAAATGAGGCTACGTAAGTGAACGTGCATGTGCTAGTAAGTATCAAGTCAGACTAACCAACAAGTAAGTGATGTGCCCTGGGAACCAGGGGTGTGTGCATTTTGCCTTTTCAAGAGTGAGACCACAGGAATGGCAGTGACTGAAGACACCAGTGAAGACATGGCCAACTGCCAGAGATGACTGGGAGACCTGCTCATGTTTATGCACGTCGCTAAGGGCAAGACAAGGGGATCTCGATATTGGAGGGACCAAGGGACTTGTGACCATCTGGAAGAGAGTGTGCGCAGAGGTGCAGGTGTCTAGGCAGATGCACCTGGAAAGACTGAGGATCCCAGACCAGCTAGCTACTGGACAGACTGTATACTCAAGGCCAGCTACTGTGGGGGTGCACAGACAGCGTGTGCTTGGGGAGAAGAGGGTATCTGTGAGTGCTTCTGTACCAGAAAATGAAGTGGGGCTGGGGCTTTGTGGGCTCACATATGACAATGCCAGCAGCCTGGGAGAGTCAGCTACTGGAGGGATCCACATTGTATATATAGGTATGTATATGCAGAATGTCATCCTGACCCTCAAGAGAGAGAAACAGGATGGGATGGTTGATGCTGTTCATGCAAGTGCTGAGCATGCCTTTAGGTGTTGATCTGTGTGGCCAGCTGTATAGAGATGTTCAATATGTGTGTCTGTGTATACATCTACTGGGAATACAGTCTCAGTCTCACTAGCTGTTGGACCTGGGAGCATGGACCTGTCAGGCTATGAGATACCACCACCTCCCTCTTTAACAGAAAGGCATGACACTATCACACAACTAATTTTAAGTATGATGATATTTCCCATACTGTTAACACATTTGCATTTGCTGCAGGGAATTTTTGTTTATTTGTTTTAACAAAGCCTCAGTATTCTTTGAAACTGAAGTTGCTATCATATGTAGTCAAGGTTTTGCCTGATAGATGTAAGAGACAAGATTGATACTATGGTCCATTTTCAGAATGATCAAATCCAAAACCCGAACTCCTATAAAATTAAAGTAATGCACAGATTGGAGAAGATGAGGTAATTGTTTCTTTTTAAGACAGCGTGTAACACAGAATATACAGTGAAATAATATGAAAAATAACACAATTATTTGTAATTTTATGTACCTGTAAACCGTTTGTATTTAAGACATCCTGACATTTCAGAAGTAAGTGGCTGTCCTAACAAAGACTGTAACTTTTCCTGAAAAGTCTGCATTGGTGACAAACTTAATGGCACGTGACACTCTGTGGTTTTCAATCTGAAAGTATAACAAGGAACTGTTCATTAATAACAAAGTAAAACCCAAAAAACAATTTTGTCTTAGCATTAAGACAAAGTAACTAATCAACATGTTAGGTCCTACACTTACTAGCAGTCTGGGAATATGAATTTTTGAGGCAAAGGACATGCTTTGTTACAATAAACTTCATGCAAATACCATTAATAACAAAATATAGTATACCAATTCCAAGCTCAAACTTACCTTGAGAATTCATCAGAGTTCTGACAATACAGCTGGTAGGCCACACCAATTGAAACAGAAAGTTTCCAGTCCCCAAGTCTGTGTGTTAACCACACAGCCTCTGGAATGAGTCCACCAATAAAGAACAAATCAAGAGCATATTCAGCCGTCCACACAGATGAAAGGTTCTGGTCCCTGACAGCTCTGGTAACCAAAGAGTGTTGCAGTGGAATAATACGAGAAGATAAGTCTGTGACACAAAAAACACATTTTCAAGTTTAAATATATCCGCATGCTAACAGAAGAATAATCTAGAATTCCTAAGTTCCCATTGCTTTTGGGTTCATTTCAGTGTACAATTGCTCTTTATTAGAGGCACGCTATGGGGTTTACATGCAGCAGGCAGATGCTGCTCATGCTATGACTTAACAGTGAGGTCAGAGTAGGCTTTTTTTTTTGCTTAATACTGTGGGATATGCAAGCATGTGCAAAACTTGTTAGTTATTCTTATTTTAAAGAAGAATAAACTTCCACGTCTGGAGTGCTGTGTCCAGTTCCGGGCTCCCCAGTTCAAGAGAGACAGGGAATGACTGGAGAGAGTCCAGCAGAGGGCAACAAAGATGATGAGGGGAATGGAGCATCTCTCTTGTGAGGAAAGGCTGAGGGACCTGGGTCTGTTCAGCCTGCAGAAGAGAAGACTGAGAGTGGATCTCGTCAACGCTTATCAGTATCTAAAGGGCAAGTGTCAAGAGGATGGGGCCAGGCTCTTTTCAGTGGTGCCCAGCAACAGGAGAAGGGGTGACTGAGGGTGACAGAGCCCTGGCACAGGCCGTCCAGAGAGGTTGTGGAGTCTCCTTCTCTGGAGATATTCAAACCCCACTCGGACGTGTTCCTGTGCACCCTGCTCTGGGAGAACCTGATTAGCAGGGGGGTTGGACTGGATGATCCCCAGAAGGCCCTTCCAACCCCTGCCATTCTGTGATTCCGTAAAGATCTAACCACATTGATAGAACATTTGCAAGTATGCTACATATGCTTAGGATATTAAAGAGGATATATCTGACATAAATGGAAATTCTGAGTTTTCCTAGTGCATCCATGCTGTTTGTATGCACCGTGCTGTTTATTGCAGATGACAGAAAGCTACAATGCATTTTTGAGAAAGAATAACACATTACTTCTTATCAAGAGAGTGTATCAAGACAAACTGAAGACAATTTTAGTAGCTCCTTGTTTCCTGATGTGTAGATTTGTTTTCCAAGGTTTTACTTCCTGGTTTTCCTGGAGACGTGCTGATCAACATTGACTCTAAGAAGTTATTTGCTTCTCTCACAGTTTCTATTTACCATTGTGGCAATGACATTATTTAGGGAAATATTCACACTAATCCAGCTTGTGCAACAGTTTTTCCAAGATTGTCTCACCATGTACATGGATCTTTGACTAATGCAAGTATTAAAATCAAGGTCTTATTTGCAAGTTTTATCTGAAAAGTTGTCCAATTACAACATCCAAAAGACCACAAAAAAGTAGATAACCAGTGCAATGTTGTAGTACAGAAACATTAAGAATAGTCAACGTATTGAAATACACTGCAGAGAACAGAATCAATCAAAGAAAGCTAATACTGTAGAGAAATATCTGGCATTATAATATCAACTTACTAGTAGAGTACTTACAATACAATAGTACTTACAATACTTCCAAATAACTCTTCATTCGGTGGACATTAAACCACTTTGAAAAATTAACTGTGCAACTAAAAATTTCCTAATGACTGTCCTGGTTGGAGCTAAGACAGAACCAATTTTCTTTTCAGTAATTTTGATTTTCAGTTAAGTCTCTTCTAAGAGGCTGCACTCTATGAAATTAACAGCATGATTTTCAGACAGTGTCTCCATCTAGAAGTGACAACACTCAGTATTTATAGTTACCACTAGAGTAACTGTAGGAATGGTATGCAGAGATGTTATGCAGGTCTTGTTTGTACTTATTCCTATGGAAACCAAAGTCACTGCTTGGTTCTGCTAAACTTTCTTGTGTACCAGAAATTAAAGGGCAGAAAAGGGGTCACACATGTGACCCTCCTGTTGGAAGGAGTGGGTTGGACAGGTGACCCAAACCTGACCAAATGCAGTATTCCATCCCAGATACATCATACTCAGTATAAAACTGAGGGATCACGAGGGTCAAGCTCTCTTGTCCTATGGACAGTGTCCGAGGAGGACTCTGTCTGATCCTTCTGCCTTCAATCCTGGTCCGTGCATTCCTGAATCAGGTTCCTGTCTGCTGTCTGAGTACAGTCAGGGACTTTCCCAGGGCCTGTCCTGCAGCAACTGGGGTGACATGATAGTCATTGGGGGAGCTCAATATTGATTTTGCATATATTGTATATATTTCATTATTTTTTCTATTATTATTACTATAGTTTTTGGAAATTGTTTCATTAAAACTGCTTCACTTTTTGCAACCCATAAGCCTCCCTTCTCTTTCCTTTTCCCTTTGGGGGAGGGAAACAGTTAACAGAGAGCATCTGTCATCCATTTAATAGCCAGCCCAGCCTTAAACCGTGACACAACTGGAATCTTTAAACACGNGCTGCACTCTATGAAATTAACAGCATGATTTTCAGACAGTGTCTCCATCTAGAAGTGACAACACTCAGTATTTATAGTTACCACTAGAGTAACTGTAGGAATGGTATGCAGAGATGTTATGCAGGTCTTGTTTGTACTTATTCCTATGGAAACCAAAGTCACTGCTTGGTTCTGCTAAACTTTCTTGTGTACCAGAAATTAAAGGGCAGAAAAGGGGTCACACATGTGACCCTCCTGTTGGAAGGAGTGGGTTGGACAGGTGACCCAAACCTGACCAAATGCAGTATTCCATCCCAGATACATCATACTCAGTATAAAACTGAGGGATCACGAGGGTCAAGCTCTCTTGTCCTATGGACAGTGTCCGAGGAGGACTCTGTCTGATCCTTCTGCCTTCAATCCTGGTCCGTGCATTCCTGAATCAGGTTCCTGTCTGCTGTCTGAGTACAGTCAGGGACTTTCCCAGGGCCTGTCCTGCAGCAACTGGGGTGACATGATAGTCATTGGGGGAGCTCAATATTGATTTTGCATATATTGTATATATTTCATTATTTTTTCTATTATTATTACTATAGTTTTTGGAAATTGTTTCATTAAAACTGCTTCACTTTTTGCAACCCATAAGCCTCCCTTCTCTTTCCTTTTCCCTTTGGGGGAGGGAAACAGTTAACAGAGAGCATCTGTCATCCATTTAATAGCCAGCCCAGCCTTAAACCGTGACACAACTGGAATCTTTAAACACGATCTCTTGCAGAAAATAAACCACCCACTGTGATAAATACTAATTCTCAGAAAAACGCTGAAAAGCAGGACTTGTTAGTTTAAGTACTACCTGGGTTCACCAACAACTCAACTTGACATTTTCACTTGTTCTGATGATAGGGTGTTTGAAGCATTTTGGCTTCCAAGAGGTCAACTGTCAAATAAGAAAAAAAATGCTTTCCTCTGGCTTTTCAGTTTGGGTCACACCATATCACAGATCCAACTCAACTATTTGTTAAGCACTGCTTTTCTCTCACTTTTGGGAGGATCAAAGTCAGTCAGAGACACATCTTTAAGCAAAAGTAGTGCAAGAACCATGAAATTCTCATGTTGCTTAAGGTATGTGAAAAAAATACAGCATCCTTCTACTTGAGTATCAGATTATACATCAATAACCTCATAACATGACGAAAAAAAAGTCAAGAAAAAAATAATCTATATATATTGGGAGCAGGACTGAAGGTCAAAGATGTCCAAGAACACTGGACATTTACAAGAAGAAAATCTTAATAGTGCAGGAGCAGGCCACCCGCATGTGGCAACAGATGAGCTGGCAGGGAAGAGGACTGGACTGGCTGAACAGAGAGCTCTCCCTGGAACTCAAGGAAAAAAATGTTTATAATCTTCGGAAGAAGTGGCAGGCAACTCTGGAGAACTACAAGGATGTTGTGAGGTCAGACAGGGAGAAAATCAGAAGAGCCAAAGCTCAACTAGAACTGCATCTGGCTGCTGCTGTACAAGACAACAAAAATGTTTCTATAAATACATTAGCAACAAAAGGAGGGCCAAGGAGAATCTCCATCCTTTACTGGACACAGGAAGAAACACAGTGACAAATGCTAAGGTAGTTAATGCCTTCTTTGCCTCAGTTTTCACTAGTAAGACCAGTGGTTCTCAGGTCACCCAGCCCCCTGAGCTGGAAGACCAGGAGCAGAATGAAGCCCCCATAACCCAAGGAGAAATTGTTAGCAACCTGCTACACCACTTAGACACACACAGGTCTATGGGGCTGGATGGGATCCACCCAAGGGTACTGAGGGACCTGGCAGAATTGCTCACCAAGCCACTCTCCATCATTTATCAGCAGTGCTGGCTCACCAGGGAGGTCCCAGTGGACTAAAAGTTAGCAAATGTGATGCATATCTACAAGAAGGGCTGGAAGGAGGATCTGGGGAACTAACAGGCCTGTCAGCCTGATCTCAGTGCCAGGGAGGGTTATGGAGCAGATCATCTTCAGTGCCATCACATGGCACATACAGGACAAGCGGCAACGAGGCCCAGTCAGCATGGGTTTATGAAAGCAGGTGCTGCTTGACTAACCTGATCTCCTTCCACGACAACGTGACCCGCTTAGTGGATGAGCGAAAGGCTGTGGATGTTGCCTACCTGAACTCTAGTAAAGCCTTTGACACTGTTTCTTGCAGCGCTTTACTGGAGAAGCGAACTGCTAATAGCTTGGATGGGTGTATGCTTCACTGGGTAAAAATCTGGCTGGATTGCCAGGTGCAAACAGTGGTGGTGAATGGACTGAAAGTCAGTTGGCAGTCAGTCACAAGTGGTGTTCCCCAGGGCTCAGTACTGGGGCCAGTTCTCATTAAATATCTGTATCAATGATCTGGACAAGGGGATTGAGTGCACCCTCAGTAATTTTGCAGACGACGACGAGTTGGACAGAAGTGTTGATCTGCTGGAGGGTAGGAAGGCTCTACAGAAGCATATGGACAGGCTGGATTGATGGGTCAAGGCCAACTGTATGAAGGTCAACAAGGCCAAGTGCCTGGTTGTGCACTTGGGTCATAAAAACTACATGCAACACTACAGGCTTGGGGAAGAGTGGCTGGAAAGCTGCCCGATGGAAAAGGATCTGGAGGTGCTGGTTGACACTGGGCTGAATGTGAACCAGCAGTGTGTCCAGGTGGCCAAGAGGGCCAACAGCATCCTGGCTGGTATCAGAAATAGCATGGTCAGCAGTACTGAGGAAGCAATCGTCCGCCTGTACTCAGCACTGGTGAGGCCACGCTTTGAATCCTGTGCTCGGTTTTGGACCCCTCAACTACAAGAAAGACATTGAGGTGCCTGGAGTGTGTCCAAAGAAGGGCAGCAAAGCCGGTGAAGGGTCTAGAGCCCAAGTTTTAAGAGGAGCAGCTGAGGGAACTGGGGTTGTTTAGCCCACAGAAAAGGAGGCCGAGGGAAGACTTCTATTCCTCTCTACAACTACCTGAAAGGAGGTTGTACTGAGGCGGGTGTCAGTCTCTTCTCTCAAGTAACAAGCCATAGAACGAGAAGAAACAGCCTCAAGTTGCACCAGGGACGGTCTAGATTGGATGTTAGAACTTCTTCACTGAAAGGGTTGTCAAGCCCTGGAACAGGCTGCCCAGGGAAGTGGTGGAGTCACCATCCCTGGAGGCATTTAAAAGACATGCAGATGTGGTGCTTAGGGCACAGCTTAGTGGTGTACCAGGCAGTGTTAGGTTAAGGTTGGATTCGGTGACCTTAAAGGTCTTTTCCAACCAAAATGATTCTAGAATTCTATTCTATAGATTACATAATTCAATTGTACACATCAAACTACTAACTTTAAATACCAAAAATATTTTCAATAATCAAGATACTTAAAACATTAATCCCAACATCCCCCAACAAAAATATCTGGGAAAACTAAGTTATTTTAACTTCACAGTTAATGATGCGGAAACTATAAACCACCAAGTTAAAGCACAACAGACAGCATTGCTATACATGTAACATTTATAAGAGTTAAGCACTGCAATTTAAACTGCTTTTAAGGAAAATACCTTGTTTGATGTGAAGTGGATGAAGGATGGCAACATTGTGAGGGGGAAAGACATAGAGCAGCTGATTTGTGAAATAAGCGGCCATGAATCTTGCCATGGATCGAATCACAGCCACAGCAGTTTCAGTATGAACATCTGTTACCATCCACAGTTCATGTTGAAAATACTTGGTATCTAAAAAAAGAGGTATCAAATTAAAACATTGTGAGGAAAATTATTCCAAATTTGAACACTAAAATTGTTTAATTACAGAGCTTAATTGTTTAATTATAAACATCTTTTTATAAACAAGCAAACTGTGGTATTACTTAATTTCTTGACAAGCTTTTAGGACTTTCAAAGCTTAATCTTTTATACTAATTACATATTATATCAGTATTAAAAAGACGTTTATACTATGTTTTTAATGACTAGAGATGGACCTCTAGTATCTAAATTTAGATCAGCACTGAGTCAAAACCATCCCTGTTTAAATTTGGAAATTTAGATTTCATAATCTGACTTAATAGAAAAAAGTTCCAAGCATCTGCAAAAAAATCCCGCTGTCCATTTAGGACCGGTGACCAACGTAAAATCCACTATTTTGTCATCTTTTATCATAAAAAATGTTAAACCAATCTAAAGTGAAGTCGCATAACTTCTCCCTTATTTTTCTTATCGCAAGTCTTTCATTGAGCAGATTTGTATCTAAGAACACTTAACAGGCCATACTTTCACTATTAATTACACAACGAAAGTTGTCTAAACACTTACTCCAACAACATCTGAAGATCTGAAAAATATCTTTAAAGTCACTGAACAGAGACTTCAGTCCAGTGTAAAGAGAAAAGCGTGCCAGTATGTGTGTGTGATGGGGCAGAAATTAGGTATTAGGTTATTCAAACATTATCAATATACCTCATCATAGATTTATGCAACATAAACGTACCAGAAAATTTTTCCATCTGACTCACTGAGAGCTGTGATCGCCTTAGAATCTCTCCTACCAGATGATCACAGAGTCCTTGGGCCTCACACAAGTTATACTGATACAGGTGGCAAAATAATATTGCAAGATAATACCTACTCTGAAGAAAACATGTTCTTTTTGCTCCTGCATTAAAAGAGAAAAAAAAGGGCAGAAGTCTATTTGGAAAAGCAACAATAAACAGAAAAACTGACACAGCAGGTTTCAAAGTACTAGTTCCTCCCTCTCCAGAAACATATCTACATAAACATATACTCTGAGACAGAGCAGAACTCAGGAGCAGCTATTTTAGGAGATACGATCCTCTTGCAGTCTCCAAGTTACTAGTAAGTTAATGCTCATCCGCAACAGTTCTACTTCGTGAGATCTGGCAGTTTTTCAAAACAATACAGTGTATAATTGTTAAGACACAAAGGCAAGAGAGATCAAAGGATTCTAGCCTTCAAGGAAGGGATACCTAAACCACAATGAAATTGCTTAGACATCCATCAAGCTTCTAATATCCTGAATTCTTTCTGCGTGACGTATTCCTCATCATAATAACCAGCAACAAAATTTTCTCATGATGCCTCAGAAGAGGCTCTAGAATATCTGTTTCACATCAACTCCTAAATAAACTGCCACATATTATTTTGTCTTATTACTCCTCAAACACTAAGTCTTTGAATTTTACAGCTAATAAAGGAACTGATTTTTGTTTACCTGTATTTCAATGTCTCTCTATTGCTCAAAAGTATACCTAGAACTTTTACGTACCAAGTACTTCACAACCACAAGAAAACTCTGATATTAAAATAGAAATGCATGGAATTTTCTCAGGCAGCAATCAAGACTTAAGTTTTGACTGGTCTCTATTCAAATCCCAGCTTAATTTCAAATATGCATCCTTTATGTGTCCTGCCTTCTTTTTCTGAAGGGCAGAGAGTCACAAACACTACATAAAGTTATTATACGACTTAGCCTCTCCACCGCCAAAAAAGATTTTATCCCTTACCTTTTGCCTTGATTTCGCAAAGAGATCTTTTCCAGATGTCCAAGGATTCTCTGTATGAGCCTAAAAGGAATTTCTCCTCACCTATAAAAGTCACATATATACCAAATTAAAAGCTTTACGTAGTCTTACACGTGCAAACACACACGCATTTACTTCAGTACTATAGATAAATGAAAAGCAGAGTAAAATATGTCAGTCTCCAGCAAATTTCTGAGCTAAATCTAAGTTGTGAGCATCTGAGAGAAGACAACTTTCAGTACGCTTCCCCACCTTTTTTTTAAACTGCTAGATCACTATTAAACGAAAACATCAACTCAACTTATAATCATTCCTACAAGGTTTTCACTAATTAGGTTATTTTTTTAGATTACAAAATGTTATAAATGTTAACTATAGTTAGAAATTTCAGTATTAAAAATCCACAAGAGTTTATTAATGGGGAAAAGCATTTCCTCTTACCTGTTTTCATATTTCTTACGATGTGGAAAAGATTTTTTCATTGTAAAAAGCAGTTGCAAAATTAATTAGCAAGTTGAACACATTTTTTTCATTGTAAAAGTACTTTCAAACAACAGGTCTATGGATTGTTATACACATTTCATGTTTCTAAATGTCACCTCTCCAGCTCTAGTCCCATTCCAGTTTTCAACCCATTGGCTAATTCCTGAATACTCTGACAGAAAGGTAACTGTAAAACAGCACAGATCCTGAGCAAAGAAGGAGGAGGGGGTAAAAAAGAAAGAAAGGCACTACCACAGAAAAGACAAGGACAAATCTGCCACTCTATCCTGCTTATCAGCAGCTAGGCAGTTCAGGTATTGGCTGGCCCATCAGTGTATGTTACTCTAGCTGATCCATAAATTGTGCCATATCTATTTGGCACACAAATAAAGAACATAAGGAATGAGCGGAAAGGAAGGGTGGGAAGTTGCATGTATTGTTAGGGTGAGTGAAAGAGACACAAATGAGCTAATGTATTCTATGAAGCGATATAAGAAGAGAAGATAGAAGCATCATTTAAGGGAGACAGATCAAAAATATGGAGAGGAAACAATTGGGGTGGGAGACATAAACGGGAAGCTGAGCCGATTAGTGTGGAAGGGGAAAGGAAGACAAGAGTATAGGACGGTGACGTAGGCTACAACCATATACTGTCTGGAAAAGAAATATGCTAAATTAAGTGTATTACATTACCTTACACTAAATGAGATGCATACTTGGGGCTGACTACATTCATGTACGCAACATTCTCATGCCCATAGGAATCACATGTAGCGAACAGGGATTTCTACGTAGAAATCCAGTACAAGATGCATTGTGATGCATGTCATTACTTCAGAGGAAACAATAGAGTACAAATGAGATCAGAAATCAAATCCTGCATTCAGATTCTCTAGGGCATGATTCAAAGTAAACTGAAGTCAGTATCGTCTTTTTATTTAGCTCACCAAGATCTAATGCTTATAATATGATTTACAAGTGTTCTGGAACAAGAAGTATTCAGAGAGTTCTGACCAGAATTTTAAGACAAGTCGCACTATTAACTTTTTTTAAGTCAGGTGGTCAGTTATGGATTGTCATTAGGTTGGACTTAATTTTCCTGGTGTTCAGTTAACCATGCAACTACCGAACGTTTGTAGTTCTTTCAAAATACTAACCAGATACAGAATTAATCTTCAAATGTTGTTCTAAGGTCACTCCTGAAGACTGGAGAGTTGCTTGAATGTGACTTAAAAGCAATGAGACAACAGACCCTTCTTCCGCATTCTTGTTTACTTTTCTGTTCAGCTGCATCTGATACCAAACCACTTTCTTGTACAATAATCGCCATAGTACAATCAACCTGTAGCTCAAGAAGTATTATATTATGAAGATCATAAAAAATAATGAAGTTACTTACATTGATTTCTTATTTACTTGTGTTTTGCATCATGTATCTGAAAACTAAATCATATTTTATGTTAACAACTACTTCGACTTCAGCGAGGGGAAAAAAAATAAACACTTTTTGCCTTGGTTTTTTGTTTTTGACCAACGTTGATTCTTCTGAAGTTGTGTAAAAGCAGCAATCTACTTCAACCAACTATACACACCCAAAATGAATCCCTTGCTATCTAAACCATAGGGAAATTAAATAATCTAGATAAATCTCAAAACAGGTTATCAGTGTCTTTATAAACAAGACTGATTAAAAATACAACAGAAACATAACACAGAAAAGCAGACAGAGAAACAACAGCATATTTATATGGCTGCCAAGTCCCTGCTGCCCAGCACAGTACTATTAGATATATCAGCACAAATACCTAGTAAGCTTGCTGATACAAGCAAATACACACTGCCAGGGTCTTGAAACAGCTTGCACGGAACTGCAACATATGTGTATCTTCTTCTCTAGCACTATTGCTTCCATTATTAATATACAGAGTCAGTCATATGCACAGTGTTCGGTACCTGGAGTACAACTAATCAAAAATGTGGATTACGTTTTCAGAGACAATGGAAATTTCCCTATCCAATTTGCAATAAACGCCATGTTGTATTTTAAGCTTACTGAAGAAATATATTTTACTGTAGTAAGATTAAATTTGTGAGTTATAAAGCTTCTTAGGTTCTAAATACCTGGAAAGGGAACAGCTTGCTCGTATGATTAACACACTTGGATTCATTTGAGTTTTGTGGTACAAAAATATTCCAGTGGTAATAACATACTTTCACAATACATGGACAGCACACTTCAGTTTAATCTTCTTTCAAGTTTATGTGTAGATCTTCAAAGAAGAAACAGGTCTGATCGTTTACTAAGTTTCCACACACTAGGGTTTTTCTTATGGCTCTGGAACACCGTATCCATAACCAAGTGCAAACTTTGCTGACTAAATTGACATTGTAGATGTACTGCATACGAGGAGCCTCTTGGCTCCAGTTTGGAAATTCTGCATGGGAAGGAGTGGAGTGTGCAAGAGGCAATAAAAGCTTCTTAGGCTGCAACACTTGGATTGATGCTACACCACCAGACCTGCTGTGAGCTGTTAACCCACCAATTATCTATGAACTGATTGGCAATAATTTGTTAAGTTATCATCACTGAACTAGATTCGACTATAGGTCTGAGGCCTAATCAGCACACTTTAATAGATTATCATGCTTTTTGATGGATATGACACATTAGAGAAACAAAAGGATGTCGTAATTAATGTAAAACTGAAAATAAAGTTATTATTCCAACATACAGAATCACAGAATCATTTTGGTTGGAAAGACTTATAAGGTCACCGAATCCAACCTTAACCTAACACTGCCTGGTACACCACTAAGCTGTGCCCTAAGCACCACATCTGCATGTCTTTTAAATGCCTCCAGGGATGGTGACTCCACCACTTCCCTGGGCAGCCTGTTCCAGGGCTTGACAACCCTTTCAGTGAAGAAGTTCTAACATCCAATCTAGACCGTCCCTGGTGCAACTTGAGGCTGTTTCTTCTCGTTCTATGGCTTGTTACTTGAGAGAAGAGACTGACACCCGCCTCAGTACAACCTCCTTTCAGGTAGTTGTAGAGAGGAATAGAAGTCTTCCCTCGGCCTCCTTTTCTGTGGGCTAAACAACCCCAGTTCCCTCAGCTGCTCCTCTTAAAACTTGGGCTCTAGACCCTTCACCGGCTTTGCTGCCCTTCTTTGGACACACTCCAGGCACCTCAATGTCTTTCTTGTAGTTGAGGGGTCCAAAACCGAGCACAGGATTCAAAGCGTGGCCTCACCAGTGCTGAGTACAGGCGGACGATTGCTTCCTCAGTACTGCTGACCATGCTATTTCTGATACCAGCCAGGATGCTGTTGGCCCTCTTGGCCACCTGGACACACTGCTGGTTCACATTCAGCCCAGTGTCAACCAGCACCTCCAGATCCTTTTCCATCGGGCAGCTTTCCAGCCACTCTTCCCCAAGCCTGTAGTGCTGCCTGGGGTTTTCATCCAACTGCAGCACCTGGCACTTTGTGGACTTACTGAGGATGCACTCAATCCCCTTGTCCAGATCATTGATACAGATATTAAAGAGAACTGGCCCCAGTACTGAGCCCTGGGAACACCACTTGTGCCCGGCAACCAACTCGATTTAACTCCATTCACCACCACTCTTTGGGCCTGGCCATCCAGACAGTTTTCTACCCAGCAAAGCATACACTCGTCCAAATCATGAGCAGCCCGCTTCTCCAGGAAAACGCTGAGGAAACAGTGTCAAAGGCTTTACTAGGGTACGGGTAGACAACATCCACAGCTTTTCCCTCATCCACTAAGCTAGTCATGTTGTCACGGAAGGAGATCAGGTTAGTCAAGCAGGACTTACTTTCATAAACCCATGCTGACTGGGCCTCATTGCCGGCTTCTCCTGTACATTTTTGTCTTCCCCCAATGCAAACACCATTCATACCTTTTTTCTGTTTTCGCATCAAGGTTTACTGCTGGAGGAGGCTCTCTAAGCAAGGATTTCAATGAGCTGAATCGCTGAGTAGTACTCTCATCAAGTATCAGGAAAATAGGCACAGCGAGGGAGTCAAGTTCCACGAGACTACTATCATGAGGTGATGCAAAAAAATTCTCATACTGTAGTATGAACGTGCTACTTAGAGTGTGAGAAACCATTTTCAAAAGACAGAAGCATGCCAAAAGGTTTTTTGAGAACAAATGATCT
>VZSC01000454.1:19226-31889 GCA_013398225.1 Steatornis caripensis
CTTCAAAGAAGAAACAGGTCTGATCGTTTACTAAGTTTCCACACACTAGGGTTTTTCTTATGGCTCTGGAACACCGTATCCATAACCAAGTGCAAACTTTGCTGACTAAATTGACATTGTAGATGTACTGCATACGAGGAGCCTCTTGGCTCCAGTTTGGAAATTCTGCATGGGAAGGAGTGGAGTGTGCAAGAGGCAATAAAAGCTTCTTAGGCTGCAACACTTGGATTGATGCTACACCACCAGACCTGCTGTGAGCTGTTAACCCACCAATTATCTATGAACTGATTGGCAATAATTTGTTAAGTTATCATCACTGAACTAGATTCGACTATAGGTCTGAGGCCTAATCAGCACACTTTAATAGATTATCATGCTTTTTGATGGATATGACACATTAGAGAAACAAAAGGATGTCGTAATTAATGTAAAACTGAAAATAAAGTTATTATTCCAACATACAGAATCACAGAATCATTTTGGTTGGAAAGACTTATAAGGTCACCGAATCCAACCTTAACCTAACACTGCCTGGTACACCACTAAGCTGTGCCCTAAGCACCACATCTGCATGTCTTTTAAATGCCTCCAGGGATGGTGACTCCACCACTTCCCTGGGCAGCCTGTTCCAGGGCTTGACAACCCTTTCAGTGAAGAAGTTCTAACATCCAATCTAGACCGTCCCTGGTGCAACTTGAGGCTGTTTCTTCTCGTTCTATGGCTTGTTACTTGAGAGAAGAGACTGACACCCGCCTCAGTACAACCTCCTTTCAGGTAGTTGTAGAGAGGAATAGAAGTCTTCCCTCGGCCTCCTTTTCTGTGGGCTAAACAACCCCAGTTCCCTCAGCTGCTCCTCTTAAAACTTGGGCTCTAGACCCTTCACCGGCTTTGCTGCCCTTCTTTGGACACACTCCAGGCACCTCAATGTCTTTCTTGTAGTTGAGGGGTCCAAAACCGAGCACAGGATTCAAAGCGTGGCCTCACCAGTGCTGAGTACAGGCGGACGATTGCTTCCTCAGTACTGCTGACCATGCTATTTCTGATACCAGCCAGGATGCTGTTGGCCCTCTTGGCCACCTGGACACACTGCTGGTTCACATTCAGCCCAGTGTCAACCAGCACCTCCAGATCCTTTTCCATCGGGCAGCTTTCCAGCCACTCTTCCCCAAGCCTGTAGTGCTGCCTGGGGTTTTCATCCAACTGCAGCACCTGGCACTTTGTGGACTTACTGAGGATGCACTCAATCCCCTTGTCCAGATCATTGATACAGATATTAAAGAGAACTGGCCCCAGTACTGAGCCCTGGGAACACCACTTGTGCCCGGCAACCAACTCGATTTAACTCCATTCACCACCACTCTTTGGGCCTGGCCATCCAGACAGTTTTCTACCCAGCAAAGCATACACTCGTCCAAATCATGAGCAGCCCGCTTCTCCAGGAAAACGCTGAGGAAACAGTGTCAAAGGCTTTACTAGGGTACGGGTAGACAACATCCACAGCTTTTCCCTCATCCACTAAGCTAGTCATGTTGTCACGGAAGGAGATCAGGTTAGTCAAGCAGGACTTACTTTCATAAACCCATGCTGACTGGGCCTCATTGCCGGCTTCTCCTGTACATTTTTGTCTTCCCCCAATGCAAACACCATTCATACCTTTTTTCTGTTTTCGCATCAAGGTTTACTGCTGGAGGAGGCTCTCTAAGCAAGGATTTCAATGAGCTGAATCGCTGAGTAGTACTCTCATCAAGTATCAGGAAAATAGGCACAGCGAGGGAGTCAAGTTCCACGAGACTACTATCATGAGGTGATGCAAAAAAATTCTCATACTGTAGTATGAACGTGCTACTTAGAGTGTGAGAAACCATTTTCAAAAGACAGAAGCATGCCAAAAGGTTTTTTGAGAACAAATGATCTTCTTGCCGTATAAGCATCAGTTTTAACGTTTGCAGCGTCAGCTTTGCCAGATGCCCAGTCAGACTAGCTCCTGAATGCCAGTACAACACAGTTAAACACTGCTGAAAATATTTCAGAACACAATGCATCCAGTGAGTATTCTTCACAGACTTGTTTAAATACGCATCCTGGTTTAGCAAAGAACATTTCACAAACCGAAGAATGTTGAAAAAATGGATAATGCAGTTCACTGTGCAATTCAGCAATGTATCTTTCTCTTCCATATTTTTTGAAATCCCTATCTGCCATGCAGCAAGGAGGTTTTTCTGAACAGAATATAATTCCACTGATAACTTATCTTTCTCTTCAGTACTGTCTTTTGCATGGATAGTATCAAACATCGACGCAAATTCTATGTGACCTTGATCAGCTTTACCAAAAGACGAATGGATTCTTTGGCCACAGAAGCTGGAAGGGCTATTGCAAAACTGCTTTTCGTCATCTGATTCTTCATAATTCTACATCAGACAAAAAAAAGTATCAGCAGTTTAATTCAAGTCTATTGATAGGGAGCAGAGTCTGCAAGGAATCACCATTTAGGCAGTCTCACAAATGAAATTTTTATGCTTAATTAACTTGTTTAATTGGTAGTAAGTGTAATGCACAGCAGTTTCATCTACATCTCAAAATAAATGTGGCTATTTGGAATAGTTGTGCAGACAGAAATTAAAAAACAACAACTGCAACAAAATTACACTGTAAACACAGCAGTCATTTTTATACCAGAAAGAGAAACCCCGTCCTTTATGAAGCCCAGAGTATGAGGAAGATTGCCAGATACTTGTAAGATGCAAAAGCCATTCAAGAAAAGCTCCAAAACTTAAAAAGAACAAATGAAAAACCAAAAGCATGAAATGGAGTTGGGAAAGGCTGCACAGCAACTTTGATCACAGAGTCATTCTTCCAAGAGACATGTACAAATTTGGGAATTGATGGAAGAATCCTCTAAAATTGAGGATAAATATCTTATTTACTAAGGACAGTAATATTTTACTTATTAGGATACTTTACAGTCCCAATATATTTAGTAGTTACATTTTATTATAAAGGGAAGCCAAAGTATTAAACGACAATAAACTGATGTATATGTAGATTAGTACATGTTTTTAACGAAGTTAATGCACTGCTGAAAGAAAGAAGATATTTGAAAATAAAAATCAAGTATCAGTTTAGAAACATAACCACATTCCTTGCATCTATAAAGAAAATGAGAATTTAACTTCTGTTAAATTACTTTAAATACACCTAGTTTGAGCAAATGTATCTATATTATTTGAAAAAACCTTTTCTTTACGTTTAGAATAATTTGAAACTAAATCGTTTCCATAATTTTAAGTGGAAAAATGCTACTAAGTACCAGTAAATCCATGGTTTCCTCACTCATTTCTGTTGTGTCCTCTTCCAGGAATTTCGGAACAGTGGAAAAAATTGAACTTTGGTTTTGAGCGTGTTTTAAAAGAGTAGCTTCTAAAGACAACAGTGATCGTAAACACACAGGTCTCCCTTTAGACTAAAAGAAATAAAAGTAACACAAAACATATTACCAGTTTCTAGCAAGAGCAAGCCAGACACTTCCTAAACAAACTAAGGAATTCGTCCCTTCTGCAAAAAGCTTCAAAGTCCCAGCAGAGAGAACAGGTCAGCAGGCATGTTGCACAGAAACAAACTATCACTTGACTGTGCTTCAGGAATGCAACATTTCCTCAGCACCAGACAACTTTACTTTGCTTCAAGCTGAAAGAATCCTGAAATGTTCCTACAAGATTGCCAGTACGTAGAGCTTCCTTTCATTCTTACTAGTAACGTATCTCTTCAAATCTGCAAATCCTTGTCCACTTTTCTAGCTTATGCCTGAGCATTATCATAACTCATGTCCCAAAAATCCAAACTGAACTGGGAGAGAAGTTGTATTCTATCAGCAAATGCAAAAGTTCTGAACTTTCTATCTATTGTATTTTATGTGGTTGGCAACACTTGCAGGACTTCTGCTTTCAAACGTCCGCCTTCTCCCAGACTTGGCTCAATTTAGAAGCAACAGAAAAATAAACAAAAATGCTTCAAGCAAGCATTAAGTGACAACATCAACTGAGGATCTAGGGGACACACGCACAAAGCACCATTTGGACTGTTGCTCACTGCTCTAAAACAGCAGTAGCCCAAGATAAAGTTGTTCTACAGAATCTTTTCTCTATCATTCTGAAAGGATGAGTTGGTCAGAGTAGCATAATACCTGTCAATGCTATGAACCAATTTGATCGATATAGAAATCCCAATTTCTTTTGCAGTTCCAGAAAGAACATACAGTGCCAGTTAGGACTTTCCTCTTTATTACATTTTACTGACACGTCACTCAGACATTAAAGGAATAAAGTTTCAGAGAAAACTGTGTATTCATTGTTTTGCAGATCCACACTATTCCCAAAACAACTTAGTAATTCAAAGGAATTCATACAAATATCACAGTAAACTAAACTGAGGTACTCAGTTTAAAAATTACGTATTTTTATACACATGAAGTTTTTTACTTAAAGCCCACATAAAATTCATAACCCTACCTTGGAATTCAGCAGATTCTGACGGATATTTTCAAGCCGTCGGGTGGAAACAAGCAAAAGTGATCTTATAAATCCTGATGGTGAAAGGTTGCTCGGAAATCTAACCACTGTTATCATGTATCCATCAGAGACAATGAGGTAAGGTAATCTTGAATGCGAAGCAACAGAGAATCTCTGTCTCATAAGGTCGCTTTCAGAAACTGAAGAACCAAGAGACTGACTACAGTCCTGACAAAAAGAGTGCTGCTGTCTAAAATAAAGATACACCAAAAAATAAGAAACAACTATCATATGTAATAACCATGAACAGAATACAGATGAAATAACTTAGGAATATTTAATACCACTCACATATAGGTCCCAATAGGTCCATTCAGAATTCTAAGGAAGTGTCTAAATTTTTGCAGGATGAGCACCGCGAACAACACTATTACGCTTGCAAGATGCCAGTGTCTTGCTGCAGTTGCAACTTTTTTAATTTAAAGAAAAACATCTTCCAGTAGTCTCTTGTTGTTTAGTTAATATTATATGTATTTTTTCACAATTTGACCTTAGATTTCCACATTACACTGTCTTACCTAGCTCTTATTGCATATGACAAGGGCTTAAAGATGCACTTCTAAGTAGCTTCTAATAAAGTCATGTATAAAAACAAAAAAAATCCCTCAAAATCTGAAACCTAGTATTTCAGAATCAGTTCAGACATCCAAAGGAAATATTTTCTATCAACACACAAGTCTTCTCTTACAAAGAGGTCTTACAAAGTCTTTTCTTAGAAAGAAATCATTCCTCACTGAATTCCGAAAAGCTATGTATTCCAATATTAGCCCCATAATACTTTGAAATAATGCATAAAATTCCTGGTAGGTTTTTTTAATTATTTCTTAATAGTCCAAAATTTAGTAGATTATTTGAAAACAAAGTAATTGGATATGTCCAATAAGTAACAATAATTAAGGTATTTTAATATATTTCAGTATTTGATTTTTCAACCAGACAGTGTAAGAAGGTATTATAATGCTTTGAACGTTTTCATCAGGTGTTACCTTTACACACTATTCAGCTTTAGTCACTCAGAAGTAATAGGATGTTTTTAAAAAAAATCTTAAAGTTTAGATTCTATTTTGTTTCCTCTAGTTATTCAGACTGCGTTACTTTTGTTACCTTTCCATTTATGCTAAAAAGTGTTATCAGAGATGCTTTTATTCCCCCGTGTACTCAGCAGTCTAATTTCAAAATTTAGATCTGGAGTACCCCAGAAAAAACATTCAAAAAGCTAACTAGTTTTTGTCTTTGCAAAGATGTTATTTACAAGATCTGATATGGAAATGTAATATAAAATTCCACAGGTAAAATTAGTGAGCAGAGAAATACCACTGAATTAAAATAAATCTGCACTTTTAGTACTTTTATAATTTCTTTAGTACTTCTAATTTCTTCTTACATCATAAAAACATTCCATTTTTAATTACTACTAAAGTCAAACACTTCTAAAAAACCAAATCACAATGTATATTTCCATTGTCACAATGCAAATTTTCATCAGGACAAATCCATTATAAGAAATAGAAGAGAACTATGAATGAGAAACAGATATTGAGAAGACACATGAAAAGTAAAAGAGTGAATTTGAAAGATGAAGTTTATGTAAAATGCAAAAAAGTATGTTAGAAAGTAAGATATGATCACAGGACAAAACCGTATAAACACTTTCAAACCCTTTTACCTGTATGTTATTAGGGGATGAAACGGAATAAATTCTGCTGGTCCAAATTCTACAGAGCAGCCAGAAGTAATCAAGGTCAGCAATTCACCCATACAAGTCAGTAAGATCAAAGCTCCACGTTTTAAGATGCAAGCCAGGAAAAGGCTATCAGGAGTCCAACTCATATCGCCAACCCAGTAAGATCTAAATCGGTCAGGAAAACATATTTTTCTCCATCAAATTTCTGTATCAAATGGTTACAATATTTTAAAAAAACCAAACAAAATCCACACAACAACAACAAAAAAACCCCACAACACAGAACTGAAAAATCCACAACAGCAGCAGAAACAACATCAATTACTGACCTGATAAACTTTGATGGGACCATGCTATTCTTGCTACTACAACCTTTAAGGCTACCCGAAACAGTTACAAAATTTAATGTGTTTAAAAACAAAATCTGAGTTGCCTAGAAAGAAAAAACAAATATATTAAAAAAATGTTTGTATCAAAATGCAATTATTGTAAAAAATAATTTCTATTAGCAAGTTACACATTATATTTGCTGTACCAGAAACATTATTATGCATGAAAGCGACATTGTACTTCAATATTTATTACTATTTGAGTATTTATTAATTTCTACACCTATTTCTACATTCAAAAAATAATTAAAGATTATGATATACTCAATATAATTCAATATTCTTTTTAACATCACTTTTTCTAAAACCTTCAAATAATGCAAGATCACTCTTCTCCAATCTTGTTGGCAAATAATGACTGAAGTTTTGAAGGACTGCATCACCCAATCCTGGTACACTAAATAAGCTGGTCCGTATTCCCATTGTCATTAGCACAAAAAACTACATCAAGATTTGGCCTCCAAACTGTTAGAAGGAATAACATAATGAAGTGGGAATACAACCTTCAATACATGTTAGGCTAAGGCTGGACTGAGAATCACCCTGAATCTTTGCAGATACAATGCAGTAACTGAAATTAATTTATTTATTATTGGTTTTTTTGTAGATTAGAAGTGACAGAGGAGCTTACATGTATTTCTTAACAACAGCATTCAAAAAAATTGTAAGTTGTCACAGAATTTTTAAGCTATCAATATCAATGTGACTATAATCACACGTATCAATAAGAATGCTGAAAAACCACTCCCAAAAATGTGTTATTAAATCCTTGGTACCACTTCATTCAAACTATTAGCTTAAATGACGTACTGCGGATCATTCATACCTTTGGATCAGTTTGATTAACAGCTACTGCAAGCATTAGTCCATCTCTTGAAAATGCACATAGCAAAGCTCCTCTTGACTTTACAGACACACACTGAGGAACCAAATTAACAAGTGAACAAGTCTGCTGTACCCAGTGGACCTGGTATGGCAAAGAACTGAATACCAAAAAGACAACAAAACCAAGAGATTACTCAGTTATCCTGAATGGGATGATTCATATATAGTAAAAAACCATGCACTACAAAAACACATAAAGCATGAATAACAAAAAAAAAAAAATCTGTTTTTCTTCAAAAACCTTACAATTAAAAATATTTTGTATTTATAAGAGTTTAAAAATTATGTCTGAGCACTGAGAATTATTTCTATGGGACAGGAATTTGGGCTATATGTATAAAACATGCAAATAAATATAGATGTGTGCCATATAATGAAGGCACATGTGTTCTAGCCAGAACACCTTCCTCAGACAGCGTAATGTCATCCAACGCAGGAATACTCAGAATCCAAAAATCAAAATCAACAGTATGCTGCTCTGAACAACAAGTTGTGGATGCCCCATCACTGAAAGTGTCCAAAGTCAGGTTGGATTGGATGCCAGCAACCCTATCTAGTGAAAGTTGTTCCTGCCCATGGCAGGGGGCTGCACCAGATCATCTTTAAAGGTCCCTTCCAAACCAAACCATTCCATGATCCTGAAAAGATGCAAAACATCATAGAAAACACAAGGAAGATTCCTTTTGGAATCTTGCCACCTAACAGACAAGAATTAAAACATTAACAGGAACAAAAGATTAAAGCAACAAAACTGAGCAACAGCTGGCATAAAGAAATGGTTGGTAAACATGGTAACATGGTTGAGGAATGTGGTTACAATTTCAGGCCGCGAGTACTATGGTGTATATATGTGGCACTGCTACACTGGGAACGTTATGCTCTATTTAATTTTTTTGTATTACCAGAAAGGTATCACCATGCTACTGAGAAACGGAGCTAAGAGTGATGCTGCTTAGTAGTGCAAGGAGCATATAATTACTAAGTTAGCATCAAAAGGGTATAATTTAAGAAAAGCAGTAGTACCACGTCGAGCATAGGGTAAAATTTTAGCACATCACTCAAGTTATACCTGCAGAGGACACATTCATTTAAAATCACACATATGTGTACCTCACTTTGGAAGAGAAATGGACTATATATGTACTCAGGATTATTATTCAATCAGCATAACTATTTCAGCACCTGGTCCCAGCCCAGACAATGAAATACACACACACATTCTTATATAGTGTAGGCATAAAAGGGATGCAGAGGGGAACAGAAAACAAATAAAATACACAAATATGCATAATAAAGAAGAGAAAGAGGTATTCAGGACACTCATGGCTGCACAGTATGCACTAGCGATGTAAAAAAAACAAGAAAAGGAAATTCTACTAGTATGATGCAGAAAACTCCCTAACATACACGTGTGCAGGCATGCGTATGTATACATAACCACCTATATACAGTGATAAATACACTCAGTTTCATTTAGATTCAAGTTAATAATGAAGTATAGAACACATACATAAATGCTGTTACATTAATCACATTTAAATACTTGAAAATAACCATACACACATCACATATAGGCACAAATAACATGGCACACTATGAACATATGCAAACAGAAGTAGGTGCCTGTAACCACAGGCTAATTGGACATCAATGTAGAACTGTTCAATTGCAGCTCTGAATCCCAGCTCTAAAGCACTTCATAATAAAAATCTTCCTCTTACGCTAATGTCACTTCGAATATCTTTGAACATACCTAACATATTTAAAGCTATTTTCGTGCCATCGAAGAATCAAAAATGTGAACACCAAACAATCTCCAGAGTAAAACACAAAAGAGCACAAACAGCAATCACCCAGTATCTGTGGAAAAAAAAACAACCCACAATCAATAACAGAACAAACCCCAAAACCTGGTTACACTCAATTTTCTCTTTAATTATTTATATATTTAGATCAATAGCTATTACAATTCAGATTAAATAACATAATGTTGTCATTCAGAAATATAAATACTGGCAAGGATATTACTGGGCCAGATACAACTCTCATCTGATCCAGTATGGCTGTTCTTATGTTGTCATTAAATCTCCTATGAACTGAATGATTAACACCAAACAGGCAGCCACCACTCTCAAAATTCACTGTAGCTTCTGTGGCTCTAATTTACTTAAGAGATTAAATGATTGCTTTACAGTTTACTCTTTACCTCATTTTGTATGAAAGCAGCATGCACTCCGATTTCTTTTTCTTCAGTAGAAGGCAACATGACTGATTCATCATGCAAAATTTGCGTCCAACGCCCAGAATAATTTTTGCAAGAGGATGTATTTTCATGTTCTGTGCTCTCCCACAAAAAGGCACATGCTGTAGGAGTAGTTAACAGTGCCTTTCTGCCATCTCCAGATACATACAAGTACAATCTCATTAAATACTCTGGAAAAAAACCCAACAAACACAACAATGTGCCAGAACAGTTTCAGCTACTTCGTTACATTTAAAAAGGAAAGAAAAAGGAAATGTCTCTCCTTCTCTATCTCAAGAAATCCAAGCTGACACTTTAAGTATCTTTTATTTTCAGCTTCATCACTGATAGTAGACCTTGGGCAGCGGTAATGTCAGATGGGACACCCACTTTCATGCATTTTACGAATTATCTTTCCCACAAGACTCGACCACTGGATTTGTTTCCCGAGATTGTCTTTCTTGAAATCCATCTTTCATGAAAACCATTAACAAAAGTGTAAGTGCTCTACTATCTATTACCTTGAGCTCCTAAACGCATTACTGATATTTCCTGGAATGACAGAATTGCTTGTACAATACTTCACAAACGGGTATCAGTGACATTATTCAATACATGACAATATTTGATACCTAAGTTTGCAAATAAGTGCCTTTACATTATTCTCTCCAGTTAGCATTTGTCATAACAACCTACCTACAGAATAAACTTCAAATTACACGTACAGGATTTACATCTGGTGTATGTCTGCTCTAAGGCACCGATAACCTAGTAAGGAATGTTTTTCTATGGTTAAAAACTAACCATTAAAAAATAATACGTTTACTGTATTTAAAAATTAATCACTATTCACAGGAGACTACTAAATGCAAAAAACTGTACCACTCAAGTGACAAAAAGAACACTTGTCAAAGGTTCGTTAGGACACAAATTATATGAATGCAAAACAACGCAAGAATATAGCTTTGCCTTGTGCACTAACACTTCACAAAAGGAAAACTACTTTCACTCTATTCCATGTTTCAAAGATTAATTGAAAAAAACCTACCTTGTGCTGCTTCAACTACCTTCCTAGACTCTTCGATTGCTGGCACAGTTTTCAAGCAGTCCTGATCTTTATTCCAAAGAAACAGCTCTCCTGTTGTAAGCATTCCTGCCAACCAAGCACCTGTGTTCGTCCAGGGAGAGATGTTTTGAACGATGTTATTGTGAAGTACTTAATATTTCTTCCCTTCCATCTTAGCCACAGTTCTAATGCTGACAGTGAACAGGTAGATCCTTTAGATATTCTACCTTTCTGAACTGTTACAACTACAAATAGAATGCGCTGATAATATGTAAGATATTATACTTAACCATTTCTTGATGTTGTTAAAACAACTACATTTTTCAACAATGACTGCAGCCGAGGAATTTTCTTCGTCTTCCCTGATGCTAAGTTAATTTCATTTATATGTTTATCATCTAGAAGAAAAATAGCTTCTTTTTCCTGTTGAAAGAAAAAAGAGCATTTCATTTTTTAAAACATTATTTTCTACATAAGATTGCAAAATAATGTAAAGATAAGAAATGTTGGGGAAAAAAAATAATAAAAAAGATGTTACAGCTGTAATTACAATATTAACTTAATTCGTTGGCATATTTGCTTTACAGTACATCAACATATTTAGCATCAACCTAAAGTGATGATGAATTTGGGTCACAGGTTTCAAACTATCAAACTTACAATCATTATTAAAAAGTTCTTTGAAGCACCTCAACTGAACTACCTGCCTACAAATGACAACATAACAACAAATTAGACACTAGTTAGCTCATCTTGTAGTGTTTAATTTAGTGAGATTTCTGCCAGGGATTTCAACAGAAGGACTTGGGCTTAAATGGTTGCCTACTTAAACTCAAATAATATATTAGAAGAAAAAAAAATTTACTCTCATTTTATCAAAAAAGCTTAAACAAGCATGTCTTTCAACAGATGCAAGCTGAAAAGGAAAAAAAGGTTTTATTCATGATTTCCAACAATGTACTGTAAGAAGGGTTATAAAAAACTAGAACCATCAAAACAACAATCCCACATAAAGGACAGGTCTTTTGGCAGGNGTCTTGTAGTGTTTAATTTAGTGAGATTTCTACCAGGGATTTCAATAGAAGGAGGACTTGGGCTTAAATGGTTGCCTACTTAAACTCAAAGAACATATTAGAAGAGAAGAAAAATAAATTTACTTTCATTTTATCAAAAAAGCTTAAGCAAGCATGTCTTTCAACAGATGCAAGCTGAAAAGGAAAAAAAGGTTTTATTCATGATTTCCAACAATGTACTGTAAGAAGGGTTATAAAAAACTAGAACCATCAAAACAACAATCCCACATAAAGGACAGGTCTTTTGGCAGGGGGTGGGAAGAGACAAATTCTCATCATTTAGCTAAGAAATTGGAATCTCCAGCCTCAAGTCAGTAACACAGACACAAAACCAAGCCGTTTATTTCATTAACTCTCATGCGGGGTACATCCAAATCACTTCCTGAGGCTTTTTTTACGCCCTCTCCCTGTAAACAGAAGTGCAAAGTAGTATATAATTTAAAAATCTACACTTTGCAGAATTTTATTTAAATAAAAGTTCATTACACTTACCTGTCCAATCCATGAGATGCGAGGCCATGGTTTTCTATGTTTGATACACGTAGAGATGAGAACATCTAGCTTAATCTCCATTCTTACTAAACCTCTAGGNAGTGAGATTTCTACCAGGGATTTCAATAGAAGGAGGACTTGGGCTTAAATGGTTGCCTACTTAAACTCAAAGAACATATTAGAAGAGAAGAAAAATAAATTTACTTTCATTTTATCAAAAAAGCTTAAGCAAGCATGTCTTTCAACAGATGCAAGCTGAAAAGG
>VZSC01000455.1:0-19497 GCA_013398225.1 Steatornis caripensis
CTGAGGAGGAAGGAGTGACAGAGACAATCTTTGGTCAACTGACTGCACTCCCATTCCCCAGGGGGAGGAGGCAGAGACATAGGGAGTAAAGTTAAGCCTGGGAAGAAGGGAGGGATGGGGAGAAGGTGTTTTAAGAGTTGTTTTTTATTTCTCACTACCCTACTCTGTTTAGATTGGTGACAAATTAAATGGATTTTTCCCCCAAGTTGGGCCTGTTTTGCCCGAGCAGCCGCATGGTGCTTTGGTGCCAGCTAGGCTTAAATCACGACAGATTAAGTTTTTCATTTATTTGTTAAAAGCATATTTTCAAAAAGAGTGACTGTGGGAGAACATTATCTCCAAGGTAATACTGCACACTCATGCACAAGGGACAGCTTTGCAGCGCCCTGGGAAGGTAAGCATGGTGAGTCTAACTGGACCAAATGATTGCTCAAGCACTCCCACAGAGCCCCACAAAAGATGGCTTAAACCCAGCGTTCTCTTTTTATCCAAGGGGTTAAGTGACTTGGCCAGAAACAGTCTGTCAAAGTCAGAAACAAAACTGAAGCAGGCTCTCCTACATCCTCGCGTTGCTATCTCACCAGCAACCCACCAAACCCTTCCTCTCATCAGACCACCTGCGAAACAGCAGCTCCCAGGAGCTGCTGGTCCTTGGGAGTCATTTCAAAGGAAGCTTTTTTCTTTGCCTGTGTCATTTGAACTGTGAATTTTGTTTCAGGGCTTAAGAAAAGAGGAGGGAGCAAGATCCACTGTTTAGATTTTGCAGGAGTTACCTCTTAGAGAGGCGTGACAGGGTGGCAGCAGATCAGGTTTACAGGACTGGCACAGCTCACCGAAGCCTTCATGCTCCCAGAAACATTTGCAGCTTGTAAATGAAACACTTGCAACTGGCAACACTGCACAACCAACACAAAACCTATGGGCAAGGGACAGGTGGGCAACAGAAAGTTTTTCTCCGCATTTCTTTCAGTGGTGGCATCGAGCTCAGAAACCAAGCCTGGAGCTGCGAGCGCTTTGCGTTCCAGGTGTCAGTGTGGGCATTGCACAAAGGCAACATCTGAAAGTGCCAAGGCACTGCGCAGACCAAGCTGTAGACTCCAGCCTTATCTCCCAGGGGATCAGCCCATTAAAGATTCCCCAGAGCACGGTCTGCAGACAGATGAATACTGCTTTAACTACATAGTCCACAGAGGATGTAATATGCAGATGTCAGCAAAACGCCTTTCTGAAGCAAGAAAAAATCTGGCTCGCCCTCAAAGTTTTGGCAGCCCATTTAAAAGGTTGTAGATGGATTTTGCAAAAAAGATCACTTTTTGTTTCAGTAGCTGAATTAAAAACCAAAAAAAAAACCCCAAAAAAACCAAACCCACATTGTTTTCAGTGGATGTGAAACAAAGTTTTCAGCAAACCAGACCTCATTCGTTTCAGCTCAAATTAAAACATTTCCTTTGACACAAATCATTTCAATCCATGCATTCCCAGTTACGCATTTTCTAACCCTCCTTAGAATCACTCTCTTCTGTTTTTTCCCATAGAGGCTGCATCCAGTTCTCCCTTCAAGACTTCTCAACCCTCCTGGTGAGCAGAAATGGGAGACTGGAGTTTTCTGGGAGAGTTCCTTGAGGAGGTACACAAACACTCCACAGTGGTGGGGAAAGTCTGGCTGACTGTGCTCTTCATCTTCCGGATGCTGGTGCTGGGTACAGCAGCTGAGTCCTCCTGGGGGGATGAGCAGTCTGACTTCATGTGTGACACCCAGCAGCCTGGCTGCGAGAACGTTTGCTACGACAAGGCTTTCCCCATCTCCCACGTCCGGTTTTGGGTCCTCCAGATCATCTTTGTCTCCACCCCATCTCTGGTGTACATGGGCCACGCGATGCACACAGTGCGCATGGAGGAGAAGAGGAAGATGAAAGAGGCAGAAATAGAGGCCCGGGAGATGAAAAACAACGGTGACACATACTACCAGCAGAAGTGCACCGTGGCAGAGAAGGCTGAGCTGTCTTGCTGGGATGAATCAGGAGGCAAAATCATACTCAGGGGCAGTCTGCTGAACACCTATGTCTACAGCATTTTGATTCGCACTGCCATGGAAGTGGCCTTCATTGTGGGACAGTACGTCTTGTACGGGATCTTCCTGGAGACCCTGTATATCTGCCAGCGGGCGCCTTGCCCCCACCCCGTCAACTGCTACGTTTCCCGTCCCACAGAGAAGAACGTGTTCATTGTCTTCATGCTGGCTGTGGCAGTGCTCTCCCTGTTCCTCAGTCTGGCCGAGTTGTACCACTTGGGCTGGAAGAAAGCAAAGGAGAAGTGCTCCCGGTCTTACAAATCCAGCCCCAGCACAGCCCCCGGCAGATTGGAGTCTGCCCCACAAGTAGAAAGAGCCCAGATGTACACTCCGCCACCAGATTTTAACCAGTGCTTGTCAAGTCCCAACGGGAAGTTCATCAGCCCCTTCAGCAACAAGATGGCCTCCCAGCAGAACACCGCCAACTTTGCCACCGAGAGGGTCCATGGCCAGGAAGATGCTGCTGGTGAAGGGCCCTTCATTAAGTCCAGCTACGTGGAGAGTCCAGAGGCAGCCAACGAATGTGCAGCACCAACCTTCCCTGAGAACTACTTCAATGAGAAACGTCGATTCAGCAAGACCAGCCGGGCCAGCAGCAAGGCGAGGTCGGATGATTTGTCTGTGTGACCTGTTTCCAGGAGGGATGAGGAGAAGGAGCAGTCTCAGCACTTAGTAAAACTTCTGCAAAGTGGACTCCAGACTCTCGCCACTAACCTCTCTGTTTTAACACACTCTTGCTCCTTTTCAGCGAACATCATGGTTATACTGCAGACAGCACCTCTCACAGCTAAAGGCAGGGGCAGCCACTGCAAGATATGCACTGAAGAGAGGCACCAATCTCGAGATGTGAAGCTCTTGGCCATATTTTCATCACGGGACCCACAAGGACTGGAGACTCACCACCACCAGCCTGGTAGAGCATGGGCCAGCAGACTCCTGAGACTGCCCAGCAGGTATCTACTGCGACACTATTCAACAGACTGACTGGACCTCAACCCCCTTGCATCTTCTTTGGTGTCTATTCAACATTTGATACATCAGCTTGGCAAACAGACTGAGCTGAAGATTCTCTCACCTGCAGGGAGCAGAAACACACTGGTAGGCTTTCTGAAAGACAGACTTTCTCACCTGCTTTGTTCTCGCTCTTTCTAACCCTCCCTTTCTTTACCTGAGCCCAGATATTTTATACCAGTTTACTATACAATAAATCCTACTTGAATTTTTTGACACTGTGTATGTAGCTCTTCCCCATAAATAAGGAGGTCTGTGGTCCCCCATGCACAGCTGCCTCATGTCTAACATCGGAATCCCTTCCTCATTCCTAAGCCAGCGCAGCAGACTGGCCCCAGGGCCCGGGTATATCGCTTAGATGACCAGTTGATGAAGACTAGGGAATTTTCCCAAGACACTTATGTCATCAATTATAAGTAAGACAACCATTAACAGAAATAGAAACTTTCCTGTGAGAACAGATATCTTACTAGTAAAAATGAGGAATCATCATGTTGAAACAAAGAGGTTTTCCCCCTTTTAAACTCATCTTTCGAGCAATGTGAATGCTGCTGAAAGGGTGCTGTCAGCTGCCAACTTGAGAGAAACACATCCTCTGTTTATCTGCAGAACAGGTACGGCCCGTGTCTTCTCCTCAATAACCTACCAAAACACTTCAGCATCTTCTGCAAGGAGCAAGAGTCCTCTCCGGATCCTGCACATCATTCACCTCTTAGCGGCTCTCTCAAGCCTGCCAGCCACTGCAAGCCACGATATTTGTGCTCACAGCAACTCCCTGTTCTGCCATCAGGTCATCTTCATCTCCACTCCATCCCTAGCACATACGGTGTAAGAAACCACCCGTGGACCAGCTCTTTCCGCCACTGTAGCCTCTCAGAGCAGCCGCTGGGGCCCAACACTGCACAGTGAGTCTGATGGGTGAGGTCTGTAAGCAGCTCCTGCTCCAGATACATTTTCTCCCTGCAGAACTGACATCCCTCTTTTAAGGAGAATTGCTAAACAGAGCTAAGCTGCTCCCTGTTGTTTACCCTGCGCTGCCCTTTCAGACATGGGCCACAGCTTTCCAACATTGGACTGCGTGAGTGAATGGCCTGGGACTAGCTTATGAGGGGACTGAGCCATTCCCTCTCTTAGGGGCCACTAAAAGGAATCGTGAATCCTTGCTCCTGATACATAGTTAGCTTTGGTACAGTTCCCTGTACATATACATACATACATACTCACACACAGAGGGGGAGAACCATTTTTTTTTGTTTGTAAGGTTTTTTTATATATGTGTATTTTTTAATCCTATAAAGACCTGCGTGCTCTCCTTAACATGAGATTTTAGTCAATCGTGCCTAGGTTTCTCCTAATAAAGTTCTAACTCCACCTCTCCTTGTTGATGTGTCTTCTCTCACGTGGCTGAGAATGAGCTGCCAGCATCGACCAGGCTGCCTGCCAGCCTCTGCTGCTCAGAGATCACAAAAATTCCCATCGCCCAGAGCAGCAGGGATGAGGAGAGGGCTCAGCCAGGGGGATAAATAATAAACATTGGGAAATGATTGATTGACTAGCTAACAGAAACCCCCTCCGGCTCCCCTGCCTGCCTCTGCATTAGACCAAGGAAGACTGGGAAGAACTGGCCAGAGAGCAGAGCTTCCATCCTCTTGCGATGGAAACATTCCCTCCTTGCATCCCCTAGCACCCAGAGAGGCCACCTGCAAAGTGAGGCCAACTCAGCAGGAAAAGGATAGCAAAACCTGTCCCCTGAGTATCCGATTGCTTGTAAATGCAGTAACAGGGCCTTGAAAGGCTTTTCAAGAGCCAAGGCCTTGAGAGACATTGAGAATCTGCTGCTAACCACCTCTGCAAAGAGTTCCTGTGGGTATTCAGCTCTCTTAAGATGTAGTTGTCCAGCCCAAAGAATACTCTTTCTTCCCGTAGCTGATGCCTCTCCTCTGAACTTCATCCCTTGCTCCCACTTTTTGACTGTCACAGGCTCCCTCCTTCCGACCTTGGATCCCCCCGTCTACCCAAAGGAAGTGCCCCTCCTGCCTTTCTCCACACAATCCCATCCCATGGGACCCTGCAGGCTGGAAAGCTGGAGACCAGTAAAGTACTGGGTCCCAGCAAGAAGCCTGAGAGGACACATAAAGAATGAAACTGGCATTTGATGAGGACACCAGGACAAGGATCTTCAACTTTGTTAGAAACTGCAGGGACCATTTAAGACCAAATGAGCCTTGGTTTGGGGGTTTTCAGCCCAGAAAGGAAGATGCCACCTGAGCACCCACAGCCACGCAATGCAGCAAGAAGGCAGGATTAGTGCCACAGACCTGGGGTTTTTAACCAGCACACGCACAGCCCTGAGCACGCCTGTCCCTTGGGGTGCCACCTTGCCCGGAGAGATACGCAATAAGTCAGGAGCTTCTCAAAGCATATTCACAGCAGGTCACTCCCCTTGGAAAATATGGCTATGGAGCGATACTGCCATTTCATAGGGCCACTCAAACACTAACCCAGGCCTTGTTTAATTAACTATTCTTGGTTTATCATAAGCAATAGCACAAACTTTAAAACCTCTGTGCTACAGGCGCTCACAAGGGTTGCATCTCTGCTGGAGAGCAAGGTATAGCCAAAAAATGAGGATAAGGATCTCCTCTATGCCACTTCAGACCTCTACAATCCACACATGTTCACAGGTGGTGTTTTGCTGGTCTTTGAGACCACAGGGGTACAACCATCCCAGCTCTCTGTCTCCCAGACTAGGCAATACATGCATCGAAGCAGATAATCTCTCTCTGCCACTCATTTCTTAATGCCCCCCTGGTTCTGTCTTCCAGGTATAACAAGGGGGGAATACTTGATGGATGGATGTTTGTACTGGCTGACAGATCATAAACTTGCGATTCTTGGAATCCACCGTCAAGGCCGGCCAGGCTATCGCACCACAATAGGAACACATTTACTTTAGCCAGCAAGCAGAGAGGCTGGCCTGTCATTTCAGGCAGATTTTGTATGTATTGCTTTGTACCGGAGGACAGATAGACAGTTGTGACCTAAATCAACATTATATATTAAATTTAGCCCTTGGATAGGCACTCCATCTTTAAATAGCAGCATTACAAAGACAGTGCTCCAAGGGGGAAAAAAAAAGAAAAACATGAGAACTCTTTATGCTGTTCTCATCCCTCTTTTCTCCAGAGTCATACCTCCTGGGGTCCGCTCAGCCTCTCAAAACTGAATTCTCTAGCGAGAGCTGAGACCAACATTTAACAAAAATATCATCCCCAGTTGTCTCCTTGGTCAGCACACCTCAAACCATTTCAGCATCGCCTCCTCTAACTGGTGTCTGAAGGAGCCAGGAGCAAGATCTGATCCACAGCCTTGTGCTGATCCTCTGCCAAGCCTAAGATATAGGAGAACAGGGAAACGTGTTTCACCAAGCTCTTAAAACAGAAATACTTAATCCTGCAAAAGGAAAAGCTATATTTAAAAATGCATAGAATGCCAAAACTAACAAAGTAGTGAATCAAGACAAGGTCACGCCTGTAGTCCCTCTGCTCTCTCCAAACAGCACAGTGGGACAGCTGAGTGGGCCAAAAGTCAGATGAGGGAGAAATTGAGAGAAATACTTAAAAGTAATGGCTGATCTAGAGCATGTGGGTCGAGCAAGTTGTTTTCTCTTCCAGAATATGTAAGCTAAGCAACGCTGAAGGAAACTCAAAGCTGATAACGTTGAAGACTTAAAAGGGAACAGGTAAAAAGATGCCAGGCTACACAACCTCCCCTCAATCACTTTTCCACAAAACATCAGTGAGGTCAAAGAATTAAGAAGATCCAAAAACCAAAGAATAAAAGCACTATGTGTTCACAGGAATGCAAACGTGCTTGACTGGACTGCAAATGGCCAAACTATGAAGAATGCAGAAATTCACAATCCAAAAAGCCAGTGTAGCTTAGCAGAGAGCCCGACCCACAGCAACAGCAAGCACTCCGGAGCACCGGCATCAGCAGGAGCTGTGGAGCAGCAGCTCTCCCGCCAGCACTGCTGCTGCCCCCCGGGAAGCCTAAGGCAGGCACGAGGGGAACTGCTGTCCTCAGGGGAGACCCCTCTGCCACTGCTGATCCCTTGGGAGGCTCTCAGCAACAGTGCAGTCCGGCCAAAAGATGCCAGGGTCTTTATAAGCCTGGGCTCAGTAGGAGAATCAAGGTACAGACAGCACACGATCTCTCTCATTCTGGGCCCAAGAGTAGCTGGCACCCAATTTTGTACTCATCCAAGCTAAAGGAAGAATGACTAAAAGCTGGCATGAAGCTGAAAGGCAGCTGAAGGGATATAGTGTCACTGCTTCAGTCATAACCCACTACTGGTTTTTTCTGCTCAGTAAAACTCCCAGGGAAGCCCAATGCTTTCTTCCGCCCTGGTGAACTATCACCAGGTGCACAAAAATCAGAAATTTCTGTGGCAAAAACGACAACAGAAAAGGGCAGCAGCAGCGTCTTTACAAATGGCATTAAAATAAATAACCCACCGAACAATAAAACCAGGCAGCCGTGTTCAGGGATAATATCAACCTGGAAGTCGTTAAAGAGGAAAAAAAAAATGTAAAAAAAGAGGAGAGGAAGCAATACCTGGGCAACGTGGGGTGTGGAGCTCCATACTGAGTTCATATCACATCCAGCTCTCAGAGCTGCAAGAGCTGGTCAGGCTACGAGGAGCTTGCAGCTGTGATTAACACTGGTTTGCAGTAAGAAACGCCAGGACGGGGACCAGTCAACTTTTACCTTTAGCAGTCAGGTGAGAAATCTCTCCTTCCCCAGTAAGATCTCTAACTGCCCCAAGGAATTTTGGGGCACGTCCTCCAGGCAGGGATTACTGGAGGGATCCTGTACAGGGCCGACGCCAGGTATTGCACCCATTTGTGAATGAAGGGCAACATTTCGGTGATTAGGTTACCAGCAGAGGTGCGGATGGACTGAGAATGAGGACTGAGAGTGACAACTTCTTAAGATACACTTTTTAGGTGGAAAAATTGTGACTGAAGTGCAAAATTAATAGCTTTGCTTTTGCCTTAGGTATTCGTTGCTTACATGGTCTAGATGATTAAAGACGCTTCTGGGGACCACAGGAATTGTAGTACCATATATATATACACATATATAAAAAATTGTCACAAAAATTTGATGACAGAAAGAGGATCAAATGAACTTGTAACACTCACTCTAGCCAAATAATGCAGAAACGCTTCATTTCTCCTCCAGCGAACATTGGTTTACAATTTTTAAAATGAATTTGCTGAGACCACATTCACATACCACCACTGGTTTCCCACAGACATTTGAGCAATTGAGTTTGACGGGCAACAGAGTTCTCAGAAAGTGAACGTCAGTCATGGAAACTAAATTTTAAATTCATATAGGCCAACATCCACCCCAGAGGCAGCTCCGTGTTCCTCCAGCCATTGCAAAGCACAAACAATATTGTGTAAGCAATCCTGCCAATCACAAAGCAAACAACGCACCTCCACCAGAGAGTACGTGAAACAACTACACACCAAAATATGTTTTAAAGTCATTTATGCATTAGATCAGTAATATAAAACATCTGAGAGAACCACGATGTACCGGCATTCTGCTGGTGGAAATGGTGGTTACTTCAAACACATTTTTAGCTCCCTTCCAGTAGCCCCTAGGCATTGCCTGAGACATGGCTGGGAATCCTCGATGCCCATGCAGGAACCCCACAGCAGGACGCATGTGGATAAGGGGCGCAGAAGACCCCACTTTCCTGGCTGCTCACAAAGTTTCCACGGGAAGGTTCCAGTTCTTCAGCAGCTTCTCCACGTGAACACTTTCCACCATTTCGTGTTCCCACACAGAGGGTTTTGTCACCCCCTCACAAGCCCCTACACCTCTCAAGCATAAAAGCAGCAAAAGTGCTGTGAAAGGCCTACGGTGCCAGCATAAAACACGCTCCCCCATCCTCCAACGCAGTTTGCCACACAGGGCTTCGCAGTCTACCTACTAACACAAAGACACTGGTCTCTGGATGAATAAAAGCAATCATACCACGTTTGCTAGCAAAAGGTATTCCCCTAGAGGAAGCCAAGAAGCAAAACTCGGAAAAGCTGCAATATTTATGTATTCTTTCAAAATTCTTTCTGAACCAAGGCCTGTAGGACTCCTACATTAAGCTACTTACCTCTTTCAAGGGTGGCTGTGTCTTATCAGTGGATTAGGCGCTTTTTTTCTTTTTTCATTTCTGTATTACAAACTCTGGCTGGCTGGCTCCTGACAAACTCCTGTGAGAGGTAACAGCCCCGCTGCGCTGTTTGCAGGAGCAAGACCGAGCCCCCTGCAGACCACCATTAATTTTTGAGAGGACATCTCCATCTCTTGGGGCTGGATCACAGCGGGAAAGTGTTCGGGGATTTACTCTGAACTGGGTTTTGTGACTCGTTATTCATATGCAGGGGCTCCTCCTTGTCATAAAGATTTTAGACAGGAAGGGCCAGGACGTATGCGGCCAAGCTAGAGATCAAAATGAACTGTTGGGGACCCACGAGAGAGTTAAGTTTTCTTGTTCATGTTGGACATGAACCTAACCTTAAAAAGGCATGTCAGCAATGATCAGCTGTACGACAACAAAAAGAAAGCAAAAGACACATCAGACAATTTTTCTAGAAACCAGATACGGGCTGCTAGGACATGACATTTTTAACAGCAGCCCCAGCAAAACTCTACACGCTCGTATTGAGCTACACACAGGGTTTCACTAGAAATCACATTAGCCACCAGCTCCTACCCTTAAAAGGAATCAGCTTAGCAGGGAGAGGCAAGCCTGAGGTCAGAAACTCGCTGCTATTTGTTTGCGTTTTTGTTTTTTAAGTAAATGCCATGCCAGCTCTTCAGCCTGGGAACAAAGTTTGAGGTTGAAGAGCGCTCCTGACAAAACCAGTTTGATGAGTGCCAGGCTACGGGCAAGACATTTCAGAAACAAGTATCTAAAATTAGTCATTGCTAAATCACGTAGTCCAGGGAAGCCACGTTCGGTTCCCACCTTGCTTTTCTTCCACTTCAGCCGAGATTCAAGAGAGCACTTAGGTGCACACATATAGCAGAAATTACCATCGCTTTTGCTGCATAACATGAACTGTCAACCCAAAAGCATATGTGGTAGTTGGTATTTCACTGAAAAATGGGCTTTTTTCCAATTCGTTTTCCTCTTACAGATCCTGAGAACTCTTTTCTCACCTTTTTTTCCTCTGAAATTAGGTTTCGGATTATTTTTCCCCTCTGTGGTCTTGCTTTTTCTTAGGATACAGTTACACTTTCCTCTCCATATTTCTAGTTTCTCCAGATTCCTTTCATCTCTAGCATTTCCAGACAAATGCCAAGTTTGAGGACTTTCTGAAAAGTTCATTAAAGTACCCAGTCCTAAGCAAGTCAACAATAAAGACATTCACTAAATGAAAGAGAACCCAGAATAATCCTCACAGATTCCTGATGGATATCTCTGACCACACAAGCACATCACCGCTCCCAGCACAGTGAGGTACCTGAGAGCTTGAGGAGATGTCAAAGGAAAAAACACTGGGATACCTTAGCCCTTTTCCTCTCCTAGTGCATGCCTGGGGGTGAGGTGAATGGCCTGCTTCCTATGGCGCAAATAGGCTATAGCTTTCCAAAGCGCTCCTCCCCACAACTCAAATCGGGGCTGCAGCTACCCCATGTGTATTTCCAAGCAAGCAGCGAGGCTGCAGTGCACATACATACATGCATCACACCACAGCATCACACATCCACGCCATCTCGGACCCAGAAACACAAATACAGCCGGGCCTGGCTGCACCATACTTGCACACACCGCCAGCTCCAGCATTACTTCCAGCACCTCTGCAGTGGGAGTCTGCAGCTTGCTCTCTTTCACTTATCAGGACAAAATTAAAAAGCATTTTAATCCTGATACACAAGTACTTACAAAGGAGAAAACATTTCTGACAACTGACTGCTCTCCTAACAAAAGCACTCTTACAGTGAGAACTATTATTTTAATTAACAATTTGAAAGCACAGTCTAGGGATGAGGTGATTTCTAATTATCACAATGGGGTTTAAAAAGGTATGCACTGGTACTAATAGAAGTTACTGACCCCACTGGAAATTACTGGTTAAGATCCTCTCCCCTACATGAAGCAGGCAAACAGATCAGCCACCCCAGCATTAAAACCTACAAATCTGCGAAAAATTTGCTGTGGTTGATACACTGCAGTTCATAATGATTATTCTTTGTCCACAGTGCTGCTGTCTGTTTCAATATGCTTAGCAATATTCATTAGCTCCCCACTTCAAATTAGGGTAATTGAGAGTAAGAGAAGATGTAATACATTTTTTTTTCCCTACGGGAGATGCGCTCCATTCCTGTCTCTGATTTGTTTGTTGACTCTGTTGACTTGCCGTCATGTTTTACCAGGAATGTTTCTTCAGAAATGCCAACTGCGCCATGAAAAATGTTGCACTGCCCCTTTCTTACGATCTCACTATCACTGAACCTTTTAAATCCTACGTTTTTTCTTCCCATTTATTCTATTATCTTACAAGGGAATGATATTAAACTCCAATGCTGGGACTGTTTTGCCTCTGACCCTTTTTTGTGGCTGAAACCACAGATACTAAAGCCCTAGAAAAACTCACATGTGTCAACAATCCTTAAAATAAATACTAAAAACAGTCTTTACGACAAAAACGATGTTAACCATACCATTGTCTGGGATACTTCAAATTCTTCCTCTCAAGGAATTGCAGTCACCCGCATTAAATGACTCCCAATTGAGACATGAGAACTGGCAGCAGCATGAATACCCACAGAGCACCGGCTGGTACAGCTGACAGCCAGATGGGACCAGAATGGCAACAAAAGATAACAGTGAGTTTGGACAAGCAGCTCGTGCCACCAGCCTGAAACTTTGGAGAGTGCCCTCAGGTCCCTACTCCAGCAAGTTTGTGCGTCTGACAACAGGCAAGTCACCCAAATTTGCTTTGCTTGAAATTCTTATCTGGAAAATAAATATAGTGGCCCTCACCTCCTGCTAAGGAGGTGCTGAGATCCTACAGGAATGCAATATCCTGACATAGTCAGGAGATGGACAGGGGAACCAGAACAAAAAAACTTGACGTGCAAAGGAAAATCAGTTGCAGAAGAAGAGAAAGCAGAATGAAAAAGATTAAACTCTGTGTCTGGAGCTACGGTAAAACACAAATATGGCACCGTGCGGGTACCCACGCAACAAGCACAAAAGCAACACAGGACTATTTCCATTTTGTAATAGCAGTGGGTTTGCAAACATGAGGGTCCAGGGCTGTTAGGCAAGACCTGAAGAAAAGGGCACATCCCTCATTCAAACAGCTACTATGGTTTGAAAAACAGCTGAGCTCTTGCACACACAAATCCTTCTGCATGTACTTTGCTACCTCACAGCCTTCCTGGTGAGGCAGAGAATAATCGTTATTCCCATCTGCCAAAAGACAATCAGCGTTTGAATGGCCTACTGAACGCTGCATGTGAAATTACACTGACGTTAATTCAGCTCAAGTTCCCAACGCTCCCTCCGCAATTCTCATTGTGTGTCAGGACCCAGTTTCAAGTTCGTTACCTTCGTGTTTTGAATTAGCACCTACTACCTGCATGCAAACGTACTATTTGCAGCTAACACTTCAACAGCTTTCAAAAACTGAAAACTCTCAGAAGAGATGCAGCTCAGTCCTTTCAGCACAGTTGTACGACTCGGGTTCTCCTGCGTGCTGCTCTGTTTTGCCATGGATTCACGGCATCACCAGGGCACATCATTAAACTTCCTCAGGACACTGTCTTTCCTGGGTACACACTAGAAATCATGGTGATGTGTGTACGACTTCACCGGGGAACGATACAGATGAATGACTGTGAGCTGCTTTGCACTGCGGGGATGGAAGGCACTACGGACATATGAACCATAAAGTTAGTAAGGCATAAGCATGTATTTCTTCATTAAAGTCATCAGCTCCTGATTTGGGCTGGATTTCTCTTGCTGATCACATGTAATAGCAATATGCGTGTCCGTTATTTATGAATGTAAAAAATCCATGGTATGTCTCATCTCTCTGCTAGCTCTTGATACAAGGAGCATTCACCCAATAATTCTGCAACTGGTATCACATCACATCTGGAGACTGCCCAGGCTCTGCCATAAGTCAGCTGGTTTTGTGCTGCTTTGTAGCTGGCGGGGGGCTAACCACTTTTGGCTCCCTACTGATTTACGCCATCCAGCATCTGTGTCAGTCTGATACGCGAAATACTTTTTTTCCATTTGACCATATGAAACATATGAAAGAGACCTGCGACACATTTGCAAATGGGCACTGAAAAATAAAGTGACAAGACTCAATGTCTGCTTTGAAAAAGCTCTGGTTTAGGCCAACAAAAGTGAATTTCACAAATCTTTGGGGAAAATGCAGTTTTTAAAAAAGGTTCGGTTTTTTTCCAGGATACCAGAGCCACAGGACCAAGAATAGAAGGATGAATTGTAAGCTTTTCAAAGCAGAGATTCATCACGGAAATTCTGACAACCGTCAATGTGAGCAATGCCGCCAGGCACCACTCACAATCCACAGCATCTTTCAAACTTGTCGGGGGTTTTTAGAAAGGGCTAAAAATAAATGCAGAAATGCAGCAATATATACAAATACACACATATATATATATGTTATTGTTCAAAAAAAGGACAGGTGGTCCTGTCAGCAGTGTAAACACAGATGACTCTTGAAAACAGCTAACAAACACCCAGCTAAGCAGCCTTTCCTAGCCCATACAAGCAGCATATTCAGAGCTCTCCTTGAGTTCTCCCAGTCTGCAAGCCATAATCATCTGGGATCCTGACTCCCTGTCATGACGAGGCCCGAGGCCTTCCAAGCGTCTTGATGTCCTTCACCCAACATATTCACACAATTCCACCCTCCTGACCTCCTGTGGATTATTGCCCTTCTGAAAATAACACATACGAAACAGCTGGTAGGGCCAGAAATGTCTTGAATGTAAATAGCCTAGGTCCCCGAGACGAGGTTTATGTCCTCTCTTCTGGCTCCCCATCACTTCGTCTGACCTCCACCCTCATATAAGAAAGAGGAGTATATACTGAAGGGGGAAAAGGATGAGGGTGCTATGGACTCAAACAGCCAGCCTGGATGACTGCGTGTGGAAACCTATCAGGTCCACTACCTGCAGGGAAGCCAATGAATGGGAAGCAGCCCCAGAGCCTCAAAACTTAAGCTAAGCCTGCAGCAAAATAAAAGGATAACCCTTTACCTCAGGTTCCAGTTATGTCTCCCAAGCCCATGACAGCAAGAAGACAGAGGTCACAGGTTGTATTACGCACACAAATCTACTGTTTGGTCACTTCTGTGTGAGTATGAAAGCATAACAAAACAACTCACTTTGCTAGGAAAGCACTGTAAGGCTCAAAATGATCTCTTTGTAGCCCTTCTCCCTTGGGTGCTTTGAAAAAAAAGCAGCTGTAATCATTTACACTCTCACCATCTCCTTTTAATTTCATATCATCCCAAACCACTTGGTGTAATACATAGTCACAAGAAGCAAAGGAGGTGGTAAACATTAAAAGTGCCAAACGGTTAAATGCTGCCACAGGTGAGCACATCTGCCACCACGTCAGAGCACCGAGTCCCAGGACGCAGCATCTCAGCCGCGATGAAAGGCTGGCAGCTCTCCCACCGCACGCGGGCAGCTCCACCACGCAAACACAAAGAGTCCACCTGACGCGGCTGGGAAGATCTTATCCAGCTTGCTTCTGGACGTTCCTACTTATTTCAGCCTTCATTTGCACAGGAAAAACGCTCTTTCAAAGTTGAAGGGAAAACCAGCCTGCTGTTATCCCATAGAGGCGCGTAATTGAGTCGGCATGATGCCGCAGACTACCAAACGCAGCAGATGGCTGTAGGCATCATCCAGTTTAGGATGACAAAGTTCGAACAAAAGAAAAACAGAAGGCAGAGAGCGCATCTTCTGCACCAGGTTACAGGGCAGGGATGAACCTTCACACAATCAGTATGGCACGCACCACACAGCCGGCTTCCAGCTCTCTCACCGCCACACCGACAACGACCAAATGCCCCAGCCTGTAATTTAAAACAGAGAGGGTAAGTCATGTCGTCCCAGGCAAAAGGGACACGAAACAACTGACTGACTGATACCTTGTTTCTAAAATCCACAGGAGAAAATCTCCGAAAATGTCCTCATGATACCAACCCTAAATGCCACGACTCTGACTTTGTCCCACATAACCTGCAGGAATTCAGAAATAAAATTATGACCTGCAAGTATCGACACACACCATTTCACTGCTGCAAGGTAAACCGCTGGTGTGAAAGCACGCGGAAAAGGAAATGAGATGCATAGATCTGTACGCTGTACCACAAACAGTGCCTCGCGGGGAGGGCTTGGTCCGCGGTGGTATTTAGGAGTTTATTTTTGCCGATTCCACCCCAAAGGATCACAGAAATTAGGAGTGGAAACATTCCTTCCATTTCCCCAGGCGCCTTGCTCAAAAGCAGCTGGCTACAAGGTTCACGACGACAGACAGACTGGAGCAGACAGGAGTGATACAGCTCCACAAGAAGCAATACAGCACTCTCAAACCATTTATAAATTTCTGCTCTTTGTGAACGCAATACAGCCTACATGCCCAGGCTGACTAGTTTATAACAGCCACTGTGGTCACCGATCCTCGCAGGTCACAGAGACATCATCACTAGCTCTACAGCTGGGAATGGCGAAAGCTCTTTCGGCCACAGGGTAAAGCAGCATGTGATTTTGAACACGAGTACTGCATGTATTCTTGCCCATGTTGCTGAAGTGGAGACCTGCCAGCTGCAACACCTCGCATTTCAGTAGCAAGAAACTGCAAGAAGCCAGAGCAAAAAGCAGCACTTAAATTGTACTCAATTAGAAAGCCAGTCATGGGAACATTTTGGGGGAATGGGATAGGAAGGGACTGGAAGGATAGGAAAAGACTGTGCTAGAGCAGAGCAGTAGATACCGCACCCTGAAGTGGCTCCAGCAAGCAGAGTACCTGGCCATTAGGACATATTCTATGTGCCCCACGCAGTCCACAAAGCTGCCCCAAAACAGACACGTGCCCCACAGGACTGCGACGTGGAGACGTCATGCTTGGCATGAGCTGCTCATGGCTCGCTTTGGGCACTCACCCCAACCCCAGGGTGGTTATGCCACCCTCCTCCAGCAGCCCGCATCACTGCCAGGTTCCCAGCACAGTTGCAGCTGCTGTTGCTTAGAGCTGCAGGAGAACCTTTCCAGCCGGCTTCCCTTGTTGAGCAAAAAGCACTTGGGAAGGAACCAAAGAAACCAAGGCAATATAAGTTTATTTTCTGACCTCTACCATTCGGTGGGGGGGAAATCTCACCTGTCTAAGGGGTGTCCGACTGCTACTTGTGTCTCTACCATGCGGACATTTTACGCTACATCTCTGATTTACACCGTAACAGCTATAGCCCTTTCTTCAGCGAGAAGGCGTTTGCCTAATCCAAGGAACAATAAACTACTGGAATTCATCAGGCTAAATTGTTTCTTTGGTGGGTATTTTTTAAACACTATTTAATTTCAAACCATGTTACGAAACAAAAATCTAATCACCATAGTTAGTCACACACTTTACCAACGTATCAGCCGCACAATGACTGCGTGGTTTGGTGGAACTATGAAACTCACTATGACTCAGTTTCCTCTCCAAGAAAATGAGGATTTAAATGCAAACTTGTAAGAGTGCTCTGAGGTGTGGTACATTTGTGAAACACTATAAAAATGTAAATGATAGCAACAGCAATACACTGCAAAGGTAGCAATCATTGTAATTAAGTTAAATTTCAGCTGGGAGGAAATTCGCACTCTGCTTTCAGAGACGAAGGTTTCCTGAAACCTGCTTCTTCATTAGATTTCAGTAACTTCCCCCAGTGAAACAAAGCTCACCCACAACGGCCACTGAAATAGCCTTCTGCTCCTCGTCTGGTCACAAAAAGCAACAGAAGGGTAAAAATAACAGGTCCCTTGAAAATGTTTCTGCAAAGATGATGCATCTTAGAATAAATTTCTACACAGTTGGACAAAGGAAAAAAAAAGGGCAACACCATTTGCTGAAAAATTGACAGCCGCCTGCTATTTTGGAGAGCTCTCCTCTAATTGCACGCACCTGCTGTGGCATGGTATATTCTAAAATACATCTCAACAGCAATGCTGCTTGGCAGCAGCCAAGTGCCCCCACGAGGGACCCTGCAGTCCCAGTCTTCACAACTTCACAGGAACCAGGGCTTTCTTCCAGGGTAACATTTGAATGGAAATTCAAAAAAATTCACTGTGAGCCTCTTTCCTTGTTCCGTCTCTGCTCGTTTCAATCACATCACCTCTCGCTCTCTTCCTCCTTTCCTCCCTCCCCTTAACTACATTTTCCCATTCCCTCTCCCCCCAGCATCCTCGCCCTACCACAACACAAGATTTAAGCTCGATTCCTCCACTGTTATTTTCTTGGCTTCTGAAATATTTATTCCTTCTCTCTCTGCTCTGGTCGTGCCTCTGTGTTTCAGATGCTCTAAGCTCAGCATCCAGTCACCAAATCCTTTCCGCTGCACTTCCTGGGGACTGTGCCAACCTCTTGCCACCTGCAGCAGCTCCTCCGCTGGCCTCTGTGCAGGTCACCATCTTCTCCCTCCTATTGCTCCTTCGCCCTTGTCCTGCTCCCTGCGTGCACCAGCTGCCTGTGACTCCTCTGATGCCTCCTGCCACCGCCCCTCCAACCAGAGGTCCTGTGAGCTCTGCTTGGGTCGACGCTGGGTACCGCTCCTAATAGATAAAGGCATCCTCAGAATTGATGCACAAGGGATTTGGTTTCTACACCCAGGTCTTCCCCCCAACACAAGACAAATTATTTAGTTGTCTTTGCCACAGATTTCTATCTATAATGTGGTATTTGTACTCCAGAATGGTTTGACGATACTTGTCTTTAAAGTCTGGCAAGCACTGAGCTGCTCTGGTGACAGGGGTCATAGACGAGTTTCCAGCAGGTCCCCCAGGAGCAGGAGATCCCAGGTCTGCCAAGTGGGCATTTAGAGGCACGCACATTCAGCCTGCATTGAACTTCTGTCCCAGCCTAGCTATCAGCTTGGCACCCGCGCCACGTGTATCCACACGGGACTCCTCTTTCCTTCAGGGGCGACCTCATGGGAAACAATCTTGTCTCTCTCTTTCCAGGATTTCTTTGCTTGCCTGCAGCAGAAAAAGTGGAAAGTGGGACAGCTGGGAACCAGGGAGAGGTAGATGGGATAGGAGGGTACGCTGCAGACAGGGACACAGTGTCCTCTCATCCTCACTGTCTCAGCTGGCCCCAGACAGCACAAGCAGCCTACAGGCTGCCAGCACTTGCTGTAGGTGCTGAGCTTTTGAATCCAACAGGGCCAAGCAAAGGGTCTCTGCTGCTGGTGTAGAGGGCTGCTGATGCCAGGCCAGCAATCGTGATGTCAGCCATAGTGTTAAGTGTCAGGTACGGCTTTCTGATGTTCACTGTCTCTGTCACCCATGATGTCAGCCATAGTGTTAAGTGTCAGGTACAGCTTTCTGACGTTCACTGTCTCTGTCACCCATGGCGTGCCTTTGGCAACAGATCAAAGGAAAAGCAGCAGGAAGTATACAGATACCAGAAAGCTCAGAGTCCGGCAGACCTGCACATTTCAGACCATGCAGAAAATCGAAATCTTAGAAATGGAGGCAAGATCCTCCCCAGAGGAAGGGATACTCCAGACTAGGGCAGCAACGAAGCACAGAAAGAACTTCTTTACCCTTGTAATGAAGCGTAGGCACTTTGAGGCCCCAGAGACACCACCACCTCACTGCAGCAATCTCCACTTGGTAGCTTTCCCGAATGCCTCATTTACGGTACACATGCTCTTTGGCCCGGTCTCCACAGAATTTTTCTGGTGCACTACCTTTCAAAGACCACTTTCCACTAGTTCCAGCATCTCAGCGAGTGCTCCAGCTCCCAAAAGACGGCACCTGCTTGCAAACAGGAAAATTAGAAAGAGGGAGATAGTGAGTGCAGCGTAGTCACATCTGCAGTTGTCTACAGACAAGTTAAAGAACTGATCTCTACAGACAGTAAAATAACCATTTGATAACTTCCATCACACCCCAAATTTCTGCATAATCATAGAATCATAGAATGGTAGGGGTTGGAAGGGACCTCTAGAGATCATCTAGTCCAACCCCCCTGCTAAAGCAGGTTAGCCTAGAGCAGGTTGCACAGGAATGCATCCAGGCGGGTTTTGAATATCTCCAGAGAAGGAGACTCCACAACCTCTCTGGGCAGCCTGTTCCAG
>VZSC01000455.1:21741-63128 GCA_013398225.1 Steatornis caripensis
TTCTTGAATATTAACCAGCTCTCTTGGGCCCCCCTGCCTTCTAGAGCGCTAACCCAAGGGATTCCTCCAAGTAGGTCTTTGAAGAGGGCAAAGTTAGCTTTCTTGAAGTCTAGGGTTCTAATCTTACTTGTAGCCCTGCTTCTTCCACGCTGGATCCTGAACTCCACCATCTCGTGGTCACTGCAGCCAAGGCTGCCCCCAACCTTCACATCTCCAACCAGTCCTTCTCTGTTTGTTAGTATCAGGTCCAGGATCACTCCTCTCCTCGTCGGCTCCTCCACCACCTGCGTTAAAAAGTTGTCACCAATACTCTGCAGGAACCTCCTGGACTGTACATGCCTGGCTGTGTTGTTTTTCCAGCAAATATCAGGGTGGTTGAAGTCCCCCATGAGCACCAGGCATACACCAAGCATAACTTTCCATGATCTCATCAGAGAGTTTTAACCTGTTGGCACTCTGAAAGAGTAAAGGGAAACAGGGGTGAGACAGAGAGGACACGAGTAATCAGGAAAAGGAGAGCACAAAGAACCATAAGCATAAGATGGGAAGAAAGGGAGAGGATAAAAGACGTCCTGGGTAGAGACACAAGCCTACAAGAAAAGGAACACCGGTGCCTCCTACATACATAAGGAGGCAGGATGGCAGGCAATGGGGAAAACACAGGAATCCCTAGTAAGTTTAAGTTAAGCGGATGTGGTCTAAGGAACAAGCAAACCGCTCATTCCCTGACAAAAATACTACTTATGCAAGAGCGATGTCACCACCAAGTCTTGAACCAGAAAGTTCACAGGAACCAAGGAGACAGGAACCTGGTGATTGCTTTATAACATCCAAGAAAGGCTTTATGAATGCACAGGTCTCTAGCTTTCACATATATCGAAGTTACTGGCTCCTATGCTAAAAAGATGCTAAATAGCATTGAAGAGTTATTTTAATTTGTACAGACTCACTGATCCTGCACATCGCTGCCAGGAAAGGAGAAGCAACGTTTTGGAGAAACGAGGTGTGGAACGTGCACCTCCACGCACCGGGCTCACAGTCCCCCTGGGACAGCTTCGCCGAGTGCTGCCGGGGGATGCCAAGAGGCAGCTCTGATGTCACAAACAACCCCGAACTCCTCCAGGTGACATCAGATTAGCTACACCGCGGGGCCCTGCCTTCACCCATCTCACTGCTGCAGCTCGTCTCCAGCCCTGCTAAAGGCAGCGCTGCGTCGCCTCCCAAAGCTGTGGTGGGAACGAGAGGCCAGACAAGACTAGGTCAAGGCCTGCCACTCCCCTCCCAGGGCGCCTGCACCTGGGTATCCAAACTGAAAAAGACCTTGTTTAGCAAACCCACAGTGGGAAAAGCCCTCATTTCAACAAGAACAGCCAACAATTTGCCATTACCACGTTTAGCACCAGCTGCAAACCTTTGCTGGTGAGGTTAACGGGGTGAGCCAGCACAGGCGGGGAGGGAAACAAGCAACGGGGTGAGGAGCCGTTCCCCCGCCTCAGCGAAGCGCTGCCATTAACACCCAAACTGGGGACACCCGAACTGGGGAGAACTGCCAGACGGACGCTGCTCCCGCTGCACCCACCCGGGCCCACTAAGGGCCAAAGGGCAGTGTACGGGTGGCTGGCCCGTACGAGGTTTGAGCCGAACGCAACACCATCCCCTCCCCAAAATTTCCTTCCTCCTCGACGGCTGTGGACAGGGGCGCACGAGGAGCCAGACGGGCAGGAACTCGGGGACGGGGGGGGGGATGCTCTCCCCCTCCTCGCAGGCTCTGCCCTCCGCACCGGTGAGCAGAAGCGCGGGCTCTCCCACCTAAGCACGCCGCTCCCGCGGCCACGTGCGCCTTCAGAGGGAAAAACTGGAAGAAAGAAAAAAAAAAATTTAAAAAAAGCCAACCCAGAAGGACTCCTCCGTCCCGGGCGGCCGCAAGCCCACACGCAGTGAGCTAGCCCACGAGACGCGCCCGTCTGGCCGTTTCCCCGCGGAAGAAGAGCGCAAAAGCGCCCGGCAGCCGGCGGCAGCGCTGCCCCGACTCGCGCCAAGGGCGCTACCGGTGCCGGCCGCTGCCGGCCCTGGCTCACGATCCCCGTGAAGCCCCGCCCCCGCGGCGCGGTGCCCGCCGGGAGCCAGGGACTCCGCTTCCCGTCGGCCCCCGGCGTCCCTGGCGGTGCCGCCCGGTGCCGGTAGCGGTAGCGCCGCCGCCGCCATGGGCTGGGGGAGCCCAGAGTAGAGGGGGAGGATCACCTCCCTCGANCCGCCGGGAGCCAGGGACTCCGCTTCCCGTCGGCCCCCGGCGTCCCTGGCGGTGCCGCCCGGTGCCGGTAGCGGTAGCGCCGCCGCCGCCATGGGCTGGGGGAGCCGCCTGGGCCTCCTGGGCGGTCTGGCCCTGTGGGGGCAGCGGCGGCGGGCGGCAGCCGCCCAAGACGGCGGCATCGACCGGCGGGACCTGGAGCTGAAGCTGGTGCAGGTGGTCTTCCGGCACGGGGCGCGCACCCCGCTGCGGGCCCTCCCGGGGGCAGCGCCGGTGAGCACGGGGCGGGGGCGGCAGGCTGAACAGACCCAGCTCTCTCAGCCTTTCCNGTGGGGGCAGCGGCGGCGGGCGGCAGCCGCCCAAGACGGCGGCATCGACCGGCGGGACCTGGAGCTGAAGCTGGTGCAGGTGGTCTTCCGGCACGGGGCGCGCACCCCGCTGCGGGCCCTCCCGGGGGCAGCGCCGGTGAGCACGGGGCGGGGGCGGCCGGGGGCTGCGCTTGGCGTCCTCACCCCGGGCCGGCGGGGTGCCCGCTGCCGCCTTGCGCCCCTCGGCCTAGAAATGGTTTGGGGGTTGCGGGGGTGGGGGGTGTTTCACCCTTGCCCAGGCACTACCGAGAGTAAACTTGGGGGAAACGCGGGGATGTGGAAGTTCAAGTGGAATGGCGATAGTTTGGTCCCACGGCGCGCCGGCGGAGGCAACAGTCTCGGCTGCGGGGAGCGAGGATGGACGGCGGCGGGATAGGCGCCGCAGGGCTACGAGCTACCGCTGCGCCCCAGCCCTTCCCTGTTCAACGCCTGACGCCGAGCCGTGCCCTAGCAGCACCGCACGTTAACGGCAGATGCTCGGCCAACGTGCGCTTACCCGCCGCGGTGTCGTTGCCGTCGGTCTGTGCCTCGCCCCGTCCTCATCTCCAACGACGCAGCCTCCTGAGCCGGCAGATAGTGGTTCTGGTGGTTTGTTAAAGAAGATTTTCAGTGTATAACAAACAGCAGCAGTAACGATTTCCTGCAGATCCTTCTCCTGTAAGGACAGGAAAGCAAGTATGGCGTTTCCTGTACGGCACCCATGCACGACACGCAGCAGATCAGCAACTCCAAGGTGCAGCACTGCTGTCCTTTCTGTACATGCTGTACAAAGGGATCGGTATAATAACATTAACGGCCCAGCGTTGGTTTAATGCTCTTGAAAGTGCTCTTTTTCCACTGAAGCACTGTTTGTTTTGAAACAGGTAGAATGGCATCCCACTCTTTTAGATGTGCCTGCTCAGACTAAGTTTGATTACATGGTGACTGACCTAAATGGAGGGCCTCGCCCTCCCTCACCCGACGATGAGCAATACAAAAAGACCACATTCAAGGTGAGGCTGTCGTTACAGTGGTTTCATGTTCCCGGTGCAGACTTGTTTATGTCCATATTCCACTGGAGACTCTTTCTTTTCTTTGCGCCTAGGGTGGTGTGATTGCAGGGCAGCTGACAACAGTAGGGATGCACCAGATGTTTGCCTTGGGGGAAAGGCTGAGGAGAAGCTACATGGAAGAAGCCAACTTTCTCTCACCAACATTTAAGCCTGCTGAGGTCTTGTGAGTCTCTCATTCCCCTTCTGGACCTTCCCTTGCTTCCTCCCTCCTAACAAGTAGCCCTGTGCTAGGGGAACTTTCTGATCAGCATACGCTTCTCCACCACGTAGCAGACTGGCTGGTCCCTGGCCCTTTATCTTTGCTCAGTGTGCAGAGCCCGGTACCAAAACTCACTCAGGATGCAAAGCATCCAATTTCCTGTCAGGCCTGAGAAGGCCTCCAGAGAGAGATTTATCTCACCATGCTTTTAGCCATTGACAATGGTATTACGTGCCTTTATGGTGAGTGAAGAGACACAGGTATTTCTGGAGCACAGTTTAGCTCAACTGTAGATTACAGAGCTGAAGTTCACTGAGACAAAGTGCACTCCTGCTGCTCATGTCAGAAATGCTGGGAGTGTCTGGTTTAGGATGAAATAAAAATCATGTAAGAGAAGTACCAATTTGTTATCTCTGTCTCTGAGGAGAAGTTAAATGGCAGTTTGCGTATAGGTGTCTATTTTTTAAGATAGCTATAGTGAGGCAAGGTGAATCCCACCACAGGTTTCCAAAGCCACAGTGAAAGCAGAACCCTCAGTTCAGTTCCAGCAAGTCCTCCCCTGCTTCAGCCACATCCCTGTGAAGGAGAAAGTGCCACTCACAAACTCCTTTCTTTCTTTCAGCATCCGTTCCACTAATATTTTGCGGAATCTGGAGTCCACACGGTGCCTGCTAGCTGGGCTGTACCAACAGCAGAAAGAAGGTTGGGGAGACTTCTGCCCAGTGCCTTTCCTTTCTCAGTCTTCCCTAGACGCATACACCTCACACATCTCACCTCTCTATGGCTCCTGGTTGTTGCTTCTTCCTTGGTTCTTCGTGCCTGGCCCTCTTCCCCATACTCTCGTGGTTCTGTATGTTCTTTATCAACTTGTCACTTGCTCACTGTCTTTGTGTAGCTTTCTGCTGATGCTCAGCTTGCATGTTGCCATGAATGCTGCAATTTCAGACCTACTGAGGAGGCTAGCATTAACCTGCTTCAGAATCAAGAGGGCGAAAAGTTCTAGATCCAATGTTCACGAGATGCAGATCTGAAAAAAGTATCTCAGAGAAACCCAAGTATCTCAGCCATAGGAATACCAAGATCCTTTACAAGTTCGGTATCTACCTGGAGTAACTTTCAGCTATATCCTACAGTTGACAACTACGTGTATGTGCTAGAAACAGGCTCTGGGTTTTGAAGATCGTGCTTCTGCTCCCTCTGTATTCATTACCAGGAACAAATAGCAAAAGTGACTTGCTGGAGCTCCTTACACCTCAAGATGCAGAAACTAATTTTTGTCACATAGAAACACTAGAAAAAATGAACACGCAACTGAAAGCTTTACAAGTTGCACAGCAGACATCCCTGCAGAATTAAATGCTGTGTGCACAGAAACAAGCACAGTGGCTTGTGTTGCAGGTGATAGCTCAGGGGGAATTGCTAGTTGACAGCAGTGGACTTGAGCACAGAGACTGTGGGAGTGATTAAAGCAGCCTAAAGCCACGCAGATGCACTAGTGATCACAGAAGCCTCCTTCTTCTTCCACAGGATCTGTTGTCATTGTCACTGATGAAGCAAGATCTGAAATCCTCTACCCCAATTACCACAACTGCCAGCGCCTGAAATGCTTGAGCAGGTAATTGCCAGCCATACCTCCCCAAATGATTTCACTGCAGTTTCATTTCAGCAGTAGTAATTTAAAACAGCATGTTTTCTTCCTATTTCCCAATTTCTTCTCCTGCTACTTACTGTTCTTTGGGAATGGTTAGCTACTTGTATAAAATACTCAGTGAGCAGAGTCATATACCAAGTAGCAGCACTAGAAGGAAAAAGAAATAGATTACTTGTTGAAAGACAAATTTAATTTAGTCTGTGACTAGCCAACACTCATTACTAGCTAACTTACAGCTATTCTGCGGCATTGCTGCAGGGCAGAATTAATGCTATCTACATGGTATTACATCCCTTAATGTGCCTTTTGAGCGTGAACATACTGGGCCTCCTTTATGTATTCAGCTTCTGGTTTGGGGGCTGCCACAACATTCCTGTCACATTTATACCTTGAAGAAACTGAAATACACTCAGCCTTGATGCATTTAACAAAGACCAGTGAAGTAAAAAAACATCTTACATAGAAAGAACACTCATGTTTGCAGAGTCAAGTACTCTAAATCCCTGTGCCAGGTTGGGAATGGGGTGGAAACTGAACAAGAGAAGGAGGCAAACGTATTACAGTTTGGTTGGATTACACATTAGCGTATTTTTGTCCAAAATTCAAGCGTTGTCCGCATTCACTTGCAAAAGCTCACTGCATAATGCTTGACTCTGCAGGCAAAGGGTTGTTCTTAACAGTGGTGAGACGGTGGCCCATAGAAGCAGTACATTCAGCCTCCTCTAGTAACATCAGCTGTCCAAAACTGGAGTAAACTGCAAGCTCTTTTGCTCCCTTCCCACCAGCCCACCAACTGCACACATTTTGTAACCACGTCAACGTGGATTTTTTAAGCTGTAGAATGAAGCGCTGCCTCAGCTTATGGGCTACCTATGTCAGAACTTCTAGCACATTTGATTTAAAACAGAAACTAGAGTTGTTCCTAAAAAAATAAAAAGCAAATTTAAAATTCCCACCTCCTCCCCAACAGATCAGGGTCAGAGAAAAGAAATCCCATGCAACATATTTTGCTTGAAGTACATGGCCAGCACAGATATTCTCAGCTAAACTTTTTAAAATAAAATTTAAAACAGTGTGAAGAGGCAAATGGCTTCTAAGAAAGCAAGAAGTGAATTTAAGCTACAAGTGAGTATCTAGGTGTTTCCTTTTTCCCACACCATACAGCAATCACTTCAAAGCTTCTACCCTTTCTCCTTTTATGAGGCAGTTAAAGGCTACTCCCTGAAGACACAGACTTGTAGTGTTCCAGTATGACCAGACCTGTTAACTGATGCAGAGCCTTTGCTTATGGGAACCACTTCTGAGGTGTTCACATGTCATCTTAGTTTTTTCCTCCACCTCCATGAGAGCAGATAGCCAGCTCTGATCCTTGACATCTACAAACAGTGTCTGTCCACTCTCTGACTTAGACTTACAACATTGGGAATCCCTCAGTATCTTGTGGTGGTTCTCTTCTACCCTCACTGATGTGAGACAACTCCATCGGGCTGGCATCACAAGAAAAAAAAAAAAAGATAGAAAATCTGATGTGTGAAAAGTTTTTGGTTTGTTTTCTTAATTCCCTGACAGGCATAAGTTGAAGAATGCTCTGCAACAGCCAGGTATTTCTGATGACTTGAAAACAATTAAGGAGAAGATGGGTATTGATGGTGATAAGTCTGTGGATTTTTTTCACCTCCTTGATAACATTGTTGCGGAGCAGGTGAGCTGAGGCATATCTGTTGCACTGTCACAGAAAGAAACATCCCTTTACCACACACACTGAGTGCCAACACCCACCGATACCAGTGGGTACCCCAGTACCATTCTATGCAATCCAGAAAGTTTATAGAAATAGCATGGCCTATTTAAAAAGAAAGATGTGGAGTCAGCCTTGCTCTAGGATGGATGAAGACTCACCTCCAGTATTTATGTTCTTACCTTCAAATCCAGTTTCTCTTTCAAGTGTAACAAAGTAGAGCAAAGAGAGCAGTTGAGCCTTGCTTACCCCATTACAAAGTGCTTTTCCTTTTCTGGCAGTCAGCACCCAGAGTTACCTTAATCCTGGTTCCAGCGTACTACCTGTGGGCCAGATTGCTTCTGCCGCTGGAAGGGAGCTGGGCATACTGGTACCCAGCTTAGTACCTCTTTGTTGCTGGAGCTAATGGTAATTGGCTGGCTGTCAGTTGAATAGCTCAAGGCATTACGCTCCCTTCATGCAGAAACGTATCCTCAAGAACAAACACCCATCCTTTTGGGACACAGAGCAAGACTGTCTGCTTAAAACCATCCTAGAACTCTTCACATGAATACTGTAGTGCATACTGTAGTACAAATGCTGTGTGACATGAACAGCTGTTTTCTGTGGGCAGTCATCCACATGTCTTCAGGCTGGGTTCAGAAAGGGGCGAACCCTGCCGTTATGTTACATTTTCTCCTTCCAGGTGCACAATTTGCCAAGCTGCCCTGTGCTGAAGAACTTTCAACAGACAGTTGAGCGTCGATCTGTTGACTCAATGCTTTTCTTTCTGGAAGACAGTTCAAGGTGATTGCTTGTATCCATGCCTCCAAGCCCTGGGGGGTGTCTTAGGCTTACCCGGGGTGGATGAGCTCCACCAGCTTACAGTGGCAGGTAGAAGTCCTTTCTGATCTGCTGTATTCCCCCGCCAGAGGCTACTGGCCCCTCATGAGGTTTATGCTGCAGCCATCTTGGTGCAAAATCCAATGGCTTAAGTCAGGAACATGAGCTAGGACAGAGGAGTCCAGACTGAGTAGGCCAAGATATGGGCTTACATCCTGGTTTGCTAACAGTCATGAAAAGAGTAGTCTTTGAAGAACAGTGGTAAGCCACTGAGGTAGGCAGTGAATGCCTCAGTTGCCATGGTTGTTTCAGTGAACCTGTGTCAAAGGCAAAAGGAGAAGAGGAGACACTTCCAGCCTGAGCGCTGAGGCCACACAGGCAAGGCTGCCCTTGCAGCTGCATAACTACAATCTGAATTCCAACCAGGGAGGTTTATCCCAGGGATGGCACCTGCACAGCTGGGCTGAGAAACATTGATGCTAGTGGAAAGGTGATGCCAGGCCCCGCACGCATGTAACTACTTGCAAAAGAATCTGCTGTTAGATGAATTATCTCCTCCACAGCTGTAAAGGTGCTGCAGAGTTGCAAGCCTAGCAGCAGTTTTCCTTTAAGATTAATTCGCAGCTGCCATATTCACCAGCTCTGCTCAGGTGCTAGTACAGGACTGCCTTTTCTGTTAGGGCAGCTGCCCTTAGCCTTTTCTGTAACTTGCATTAGAGATATCGGGTGCTGAAAGACTGATTTCCCCCACTCCCACAACACCCGGGAGAGCCACAGTCACACTCATCCTCCGTTTCCACAGATGTATTCATTAGGTAGAGAGATTTTCTTCACACCAGAAGTTGTCTAAAGCTCTACTCTTTGTTCAATATAGGGCTAAAAACTAATTTTTAAATATAGCCACCCCCTTCTTGAATCCCACCGCCACCACCCCCCCTTCCTGCTGAAGGCCCCAACCACTTCAGCTGCTGTTTTGCAGTCACCTTCCCTAGTTGAGAACCACGCATGCAAAACTCACAACTAGGGAAACAAAACAGGGTAGAGAACATCAAGGAGTTTCTAGGTTTTCCTTTATGTAGGCCACGCCTCATGAGGCTGCTTGTTAACACCCCTCCCTATCTGCAATCACATTAGAATTTCTGTGGTGACTATGCAACTGCTGAAATAAGAAGTAACCATAGGGATCGCATTTAATAGATCTTAGCTACAACTCAATACATGTTATCAATTTGTAAGAGAAAAGCAGGTTCCCAGGTGTTCATTTGAAATTACTTAATTTGGAGGTTAAAAAACTAGTACATTTATTTCTGCTTCTTTTGTAGAGAAGTTCTTCAGATGTGTGTTGGTCTCCTTTTCTATACCTTACAGAAGAACATTACAGAAGCAGTAGATCCCCCATCACCAGCTGAAAAGGCCAGGTACAGGGCAGGTCTCTTCCTCTAATAGTTATAAATTCTGACCTGCTGTCACTGTAAAAAGCTGTTTCAGAAAGATGTTGAATGTGTGGGGTAAAGAGAATGACTGCTCACCTGCTAGAAGAAGCACGAGTGATACTGGCTATCCATGGAGGAATACAGCTAACATTTTAGGTTTTGTTTTGTGGTTTTTGTTTTGTTTTTTTTGTTTTTGTTTTTTTTTCCCCCTTTTTATCAGAAAGCTCATTCTCTATGCTTCTCATGACAATACCCTTATTCCTCTCCTGGTGGCTCTGGGCACCTTTGATCGCAAGTGGCCACCTTATGCTGCAGATGTGACCCTGGAACTCTATCAGCACCGGCAGTCCAGAGAGTGGTTTGTCCGTGTGTCTTACCGTGGAGAGGTAGGATCCAAGGGGAAGTCCACTGTACAAATCTTGGGCTTTTGATTTTGCCATGCATGCATGTAAAGCTGTGAAACAAGACTTGTTCTGAGCATGCCATCAAGGCAGATAATAGCGTAAGACACCTACAGCACATCCGTGGTAGCCAAGATATTTTTCCTGTTGAGCTGGCTGTTGATCTAGTGTGAGTTTAAGTAAAGACTTTGAACCTCTGCCTCTCCGTGTCTTCGCCTTGACTAGCGTTTTTCCCTGCCACAGAATGCATCAGTATCAGCGAAAAAGGGCTTTGGCAGTGCACAAGGATCTGTGATTTTGTCTCTTTGCTTTTGCAGGAGCAAGTGGTGAAAGGATGTAGAGCAGGTCTCTGCCCACTCAAAGAATTTCTAGAAGCTCTTTCACGGTACTCAGTCAATCCAGAGGAGTACAATAACCTGTGCTCCCAAATGGAGGGGGATCAGCAAACTGACTGATAAATAAGTTGTCTTGAATTAAAATTAGTTTATTGTCACAATCTTTGACTATTTTTCTTTACATTCCTGCCAGCCTTCCCTATTCTAGAGATATTTTAGATGAGGGGACTTTTTCCTACCAGACGCAGGGCGGCACAGTGTCACTTTTCACTGTTAGCAGCAAGATGAAAGAAGCCATGTAACAGAATGGCTCAAGTTCACTTTTGAGGTAGCCACACAAAAGCACAGAGAGGCTGAAAACAGCAAGGGAGAAAGAAGAACTTTTTTAATTGCCCTGTTCCTTTGGGAATAAAGAGAAAACATAGCTGTTCCTCATATGCTGGGACCATGGGATGAAGCCCGGCTTGCTCTGTGCTACCAGACTTGAGAGCTTTAACATAAGGATAGCTTTTACGTATGGTGAACTGTAGAAGCTACTGTGCCTTTCCCTTTCTTTTGTCATGTTAGAGGGTTGCTCTGCAGACAGATGAAGCCCCAAATTGAATAGCATTTATCTGCCCAGTCTTCTTGGGGACATTTTTGTGCACACAAAACCTCCCCAAAGGGACAGAAAGCCTTCAAACCCCTTCTCTGCATTCCTGCAATTATGGAAATTTCTGCTGCAAACATGCAAAACAACCGCAGTGGACCAAGTACAAGAGCATGCACTCTTGATGAGCTCTGCTTAATGTGCTTTAAACAAGGAAGTCCAGGGAGCTGCTATTGCCTTCAACTTTGGGCAGCATTGCATCTATTTTGTACTTGCTGACACAGGAATACACCAGCATAGCCAATAGAAGTACTTCCAGCTGAGGTGATGACACTTTCTCCTGTAAGACAGTACTAAGGATCCCTGTGTGGCCAAAATCCCCATTTTTCAATCAGTAAATAGAACTTGGGATCTTGACCTACATCCTTTGTGATAAGTAATGGTAAAATAGGGGACCACTTATTAAAAAGCTGCTGCAGTTTTGGTTCTGCGTTAGCCCTTCTCACATGGCAAAAACCAGACTGCAGTGATGTTAATCTTAAGTCATTGACACATATATGACTGGACACACTAGAGTACCTCCTCCCTGAGGAGCGTGAGCTGGATTTACCACTACTCTTTCATTAGCCTGCTCCCACCACAATTACATGTTGACACTATGCACAGTGAACAGAGTAATTCAAATACTAAATACATTGCTGGAGGTCTCACTGAACTGCTGTTAGGAGCAGTCAAAAAAGCAAATAAATCATTGTTATTTTCCACCAAGTTTTTATACAGCCTAAAACCATAAAGCCATTATATAAAAATCAATGGCCTGCCCTTGCTTAAGAACAGTGTGTTCTGCTCTAATCAAGCTCTCTTATGCACAGTATAAAAAGTATTTGGAGCACAGCAATGGAAACATTAGTCATATGATCGCAAGTTCCTTGTGAGGCACGGACTGCTTGGGAAACGGGCATCAGGGAACAGCATCAGAGGCTTTGGCCATACCGGTAGACAAAGCGGGAATTCACATACCTTCTCCTAAACAAGAGCTGGGAGCACCTCCCAGCAAAACTGACCAGCAACCAGGTTAAAAATTGCAACACAGTCAAGACCCACAGAACTCGGCAGCATGAGCTGTCCTAGTGCACCTAAGATTGTCAAAGGGCACTGTGTTCACACCGTTAATCAAATCACTCTAGATTGGGCAACATATGGAAACTATGTAGACTGGCTAAAAACAGAAAAATCTTTCTGTTAAAGGTCACCTCGCTAGAAAGATGATACAGCACATATGCAAGACAACTTACCTTTTTTAGATTACTACCAATCGATAGAGTGAAGTGCGCTCTACTAAATAGAGGCCTACATCAAATATGGATCATGTCTTCAAGAAGTATCAGAACAGGGAACAGGTTTCAGCCAACAGCCTGCCAAGGCTGCGTGAGGAAAGCATTTGCTATCGTGAGTGCGGAAAAGCACCGCCAATGAATGTAGCCTTTTCTGCCACCAGAACGAAAAACAGCATAGCAAACGGTCAGCACACCAAGCACCACAAAACTAAGCCCCGCGTATACCATATTTGTAACAGCCCCAACATTTTGGCGCAACAAATGCTGCGTTCCAACTGTCTAAGAAGCGTGTTTAGGATTCACACTTAGCCTCAGGAAGAGTCAAGCACCCACATCTACTCCAAGTCAGGATACGTGTATTGTTCCAGAAGCACCACCAGCATTCAAGTCCCAACTAAGACTGGTGCAGATTAGACCTCCAGATGCTGGTCCATCTTCTGAAATATTACCCATTAGATACCACTAGGAGGTCGGGACTAAGCTCATAAGGCTGGCTACTTGCCTTGTGCTTTGGTAGATCAGCTCTCCCATACATACAGGTACAAAGCGCGAGTTTATTTGGATGGTGTTTAAAACTGTCAGTGTACTTCACAGATGACCTGTTTGCAACAGTCTACTACTTTAAAACAAACAGATTTCAAATATTTTAAACTTTTGATTTAGCAGGCGCATTACTTTGCGTTTCAGAAGTTCACCATCTGCTGGGTTTACCTTTTAAGTCTCTCCACACTCCGGCTGCGCCGCCATCTGGGATGAGATAATTTGAACAGCAGACTGTTTCCTCCCATGTTACTAGAGAGGAAGAGCAGCCAAGCATGTATGAATAAAGTCTATTTCATTCTTTCAAATAAAGGTGGAGGAGGATGATTTGAAAGTTTTTGTGGTTGTTTTTTTTTTTTTTTAAAAAAGAGGAGGGTGAGGGGAAGAAAACTAAAATTGGCAACCTCACTTTGTCTTCAACTGCACCATGACTACCAGAGCTGAGTCACAGTTACTATCGATCATAAATAAGCAGGAGAAAATGGAGCCTGACTTATAGATCCCAAGGTGAATTTGCAAGGCTGGCAGCAAGAAAGCTTTTTCATTTGCGAACCAAAACGGGGAGAAGTAGAATCGGAGCAAAGCAAAGAAGCTCAGTCTACATCTACCAAGTCATTTTCTGATCGTAGCCACCTAAGGCATTAGTATCTCCTATCCATCAGCTGGTGCAAACCAGGCAACACCACCAAGGTTAAACGCACCTACGTGGACTCAGGAGAATCCACATGCTCTGTGTTTTCTGTAGGAAAAATCTCATTAAGATGCCAAATACCAGCATCTTAAGTTAGACCGACACAGAAGGAAATTTAATTATCCAGCATCTTTAAAATGTATCATTTCACTATCAAGTGGCTTTGAAACAGTGAGTCCCCTATGCTAATTTTTCTAGAATTAAATTGCAGTGATCTCAAATCCTTTGCTATTCAAAACACCTCAGCAGTAGGAGGCACTGAGAAAGACTGTTAAAAAACCCAAACAATCCCTCTAGGTTATTTCTATGTCTACCAAGAAGTTTGCTTTGTTCAACCCGGTAAAAACAGTCAGGAGTCACAGCAGAAGTGGCAACACTTAAAAAGGCTGCGCTGTGGCAATTCCCATGCGAGGCCCTCAAAAGGGAGCTGTGCAACCATTTAAAGAGGAGGTAATTCCACTCTACAGAAATAACACTTACTGTGTCATTGTCAGCTCTTTCTAAAATCTTGACAAGCCTGTGCTTCAGGCGCGCTGCTTGTCTTGTTAGAGGGAAGCACCACAACATACATCCTACACTTTGTCAAAAGAGTAATTCTCACCCAAAATCATTGTAAATTTGCATGACAGCACAAAGGTGAATTTGGAAGCAGGCAACAGAAGGCTTCAAGGCTTGCGTGCCTCCAACAGTGCATGGCTTTACTCATTTTGTAACACTAGCAATGAAACTTTGGTAAGCTGGCCACTGACAGCAATTCTTTTTCCACCTGTTAAGGATCAGTTGACTCTCATGCATGAGCATATTGAAGATACTCATTCTCCACATGAAGTTTCACACTAATAGCCAGCCCTTTGAGGAAACTACTCATGGAAATAATTTCAACGGTAAATGGAAGGAAATTACACACTCCATATACAGTGCTGGAGGACCAGAGAGCAGACAGCCACCAAACCCACTGCCTGCCCTACAGATCCACAGCTGACTCCTCCTAGTCTTCTCCCAATATGTATTTCCTCATCCAGTCTTTCACTCCTCGTAGGCAAAAGCATAAATCTTCCTGCTGAAATTCTCTCAAAAGGCAAGTTTGAAAAGAGAGGGGATTGGGAAGCGATCAATGAGAAGTACAGCAAAGCAACATTTACCCAGCAGGCTTGTCTTGATGAAAGTCTGCTCACTGATGATTTCTCTCTCACCTTTGTTATTTAAGTTCATCCGTTCCCCTATCTCAGCCTCTGAGCGACGGAATTCAGAGTCTGTACCCAATCCGAAGCCCCCAGGGGTACTTGCAACCCCAGTGCCCTGCACAGCATTGGACTCCAGCGCTCAGCAGAAAGACACCGCTGCTTTGGGAAAGCTCAAAACCACGTACCTTGTAGCACTGCAAACACTCACCAGGAGGAAGCGACAGAGACAACAAGTTTCATCTATTCCTTGACCCTCAACAAATTCAGGAAGAAAGACCGTAACTATCGTCCCTGGGATGTTCCGAAACAAGATCTCACTCCGAGGAAAAACAAACTCAGTTCAGGACTAAGCGAACCTAAGTGCCTTGCAAGGAGCACGCAGCTGCCTACAGACCAGACTTTTAGGAGCAGCCAATGCTTACCCCACCTGGCCTCCTCGCTGGCTGTGATCATATGGAAGAGCAAACAATCATCTGGCCAGACATCTGATGTAAACAGAAACAACTGGACTGGATAAAAACGACAGTTTGTTTTTGTAAGAAACAATATATTTTATTTTTCTGACACCACAGCCCTGGCGAGTGGTTTTGTACCAAATTTAATGGAGGTTACACAGAACGTTTTACGCTGGGGAGGAAAAAAAATAATAACCACAAAAAAAATCCTGGGTAACTTTTAGTGTCTGTTCCACTCCCACATTAATAAAATCACTTGGGGTTTCTAAGAAAAGGAGAATAGGAAACAGTGAGAGAGACTACTGTAGGATGTAACAGTGTCCAAGTCCAGCCCCTTCCTAAAAGTGGGAAGAGTCCCCACGTAAGGAGAGGCTCTCCTAGATTTACTCCCCAAAATAACACAATGTATTGCAGCTGCCATAGGAGGAGACAGAAGGGGGACGGAGACAGAGAGAAGCCTATTTAATAAAGAGTGGGAGGGAGAGACAGAAGGTGCTGGACAGCACGCCATAATTTGAAAAATATGTCCTTAACTTATTATTTATTTCTTTTAAAAGATTCCCCTCACTGAACTTAAGTTCCTTTTTGTGCTTTTCATTAATACTCTGCTCTGAGGTCGTAGTTTGGTTTTTCTATACATTGGAGTTGAAGGAAAATAGTCCGAAGTTCTGAAGATGGATTCTCCACCTGAAGTAAACAGCCTAGAATCCCATTCTCCTCTCACCCCAAAGACTAAAGTCTCTGCTAAAATCCCTTTTACAATATAGTACAGTACACAAAAAACCCCAAAAATAACCGAGAGTCCTGGGAGAAGCCAGTCCGAAGGACGTAAACATACAGAGAATGGTGCAACTTGTGACAAATGGCAATTCTCAAAATACAGCTACAGATTCTCAAAGCAGGTGCCGTCACGGGATACCCAAGTCCACAAAAATAATTTTTAAAAAATAAATCTTAAAAAAAAACCTGTTAAAATGAATAATTTTTTTTTTCAGGTAATTCCATACATTCGAGATTTCCCAAAGCATCCTCTGGTCTCTTTTCACCTATTGCATGGCCAAACTGTACTCCTGAAGCTCCCAAAAAAGCCCTCAGGACTTGGAATCTCATCTTGACAAGGATCAGAACATCCAGTCTTACGGTAGCAGCTTAAAACATCATGTTCCCTGGGTTTCCAGGGCCTTGGCTAAATCCTCCCATGCCAACATCAGCAGCCATACCTCGGGGCCTCATCTGGGGAGGAATCATGATGTTTTGTTGGGGTCCCATCATGCCCTGCATTGACATCATCATACCAGGTGACCCTACAGGGCCCGGGTGGCTGTACAGCCCTGCAGGGGCTCGGTCCTTCCCTGGGATCATGCCCACAGCGGCCACAGGGTTACTCATTAGCGCGGGCTGGCCAGGCATCGCCGTTTGTGCTGGTGACATCATGCGGTGGTGCGGCCCCATCATGCCTTGCTGCAGGAAGGCAGGCGGTCTCATCGGGTTATGACCTGGCATGGACGGAGCCGTCCCAAGAGGGATATCCGGAGTTCCCACTGGCCCGGGGCCCCCCATGCCAGGCAACGTTAGTCCCATCCTCGGGGTCTGCTCTGCTATCATCCCCTGCATGTGGGAGAACCCAGGCCCAGGACCCTGTGGCTGCTTGCGGCCTGGCACCTCCCCACGAGGGAAATACTGTAGTGTCTGGCTAGGCTTCTCCGATGGGATAATCCTGGACAGGTCAAACTCCGGTATTCCTGTGGCTCCAGGACGGATCACCTCCTGCAGCTCTGGATCAGTGAAAACCGAAGGCATATTGTTTCCAAGAACAGTGAAGGAGTCTGGACCACCAGGGCCTCCAGTCTTGCAAAGTGCTGGATCTGTCGAACTTTGGGGCAGGTTGGTAGGACGCCCCAGAGGTCCTTCTCCGTGGAAGCCCATTCCCGCTGGGAAGTTGCCTTGTCCACCACTGGGCCCATTGTGTGGAAATGGCACCTGCTGTGGAGGGGACTGTACAGGAGGGAACCCCTGTGGGAAGCCCAGGCGTCCTTGAGGTACCATTGGAGACTCCTGGGAACCGTGCCCCATCATCGGATTGTGTGACATTAGGCCGGGTCCCACAGGGACCCCATGAGGAGGTATATTGGGTCCCATAGCATTTGGAGAGGGCATCTGGTTGTTATGGGAAAGAGGCTGGGTCATTCCCATTGGGCTAAGGGTTGGCATTGGACCCACCGGGTTTGGACCTGAAATTCGAGGATTCTGAGAATTAATGCCCATTCCTAAGGAAGAAATAAGGAATCACATTTAGATAACAGCCAATAATAATCAGTAAAGCTATCACAGAGCTTTCTGCAAGGTTACCAGATACACACACACACAGAAAAAATTAGTGCTAGTAAAAAGCATCAGTAGTTGCTCTGGAAGAATGTTATTTTAACCAGAAAACTGATACCACCTGCACAGTAGCCTCCCTAAACTTGTCACTGCCCTATCAAAAAGTGACTAAAGCCTGCCCTGTAAGTAGGATCTTAATCCAACCCCACACCTTTACTACTTCCCTGGTAGTCTAGGTGACACGGGTACTAACAAACATGTCTGTGGGAGATGATCAGCATATGGACACTTGCCTACTGGGATGTGACTGAATCTCCTTTCAAAACTCAAGACGTGATGAATCAGGTAATCCTCGTAAGACCAGGAGGTAGCAATCAATGAGGTTAATGAGCTATCATCATTAACTTATTCAATTAGCCAGCTTCCCCAGGTATATTCAGCCACTCTGATCATTACTGCATGAAAAAGACAGCAAAGCTACAGGTAAACTCATCAAGAATTCATTGCAAGTTGCCGCTCTCATGAAGCATCCACTCATCTCCTTTCAGCTATGTTACTTCAATCGGGTGGAGGGGCTACAGCCTACTTCTGTGTTAAATATGTACACACAAATATTAAGCTATCAGCAGGGATTGGGTTTCTCATACAAACATGCTCACCCACAAGACAGCCCAAAAAGACAGTGTTTTATTTCACTTTTCCTTTAACTTTCTCAGGTAGGGACCAGGACAGTTTCCCTCAGTCCCGGCTGAGGTCACCTGCCATTACGCGTTCCCTATATGTATGTAGATGTACTTTTTGAGAGAACACTCTAACACTCCCTTCTGTAGCAAAGGCAATCCATGAAACCCATGAGAAGACCAGATGATTCAGTGTCCAAGAGAAAAAAAAAACAACCCTCCAAAAAACCCCAAGAAACTGTGAAGCTTCTGTGACACTACCTTAAGACAGGGAAGAATGGTTCCCTCTGGATAACACCATGTAGGTGTTATCCCTTATTACCATGAGCAGCCTTCACTCACGCAAGCAATTCCAGTCTGCCTGGGTGGAAATCTCTCCCATACATAAGGGTCAGACGCTTTCTGAAGAACAGACACTTTCTAGACAGAAAAAACTGGTTGGGGGGAAATGGAAATTCTCCTTATTTCAGAGAATTGCAACTGGCTTCCTCAAAAACAATCCACGGCTATATATTCTTCAAGTTTTTTCCCTCTCAGCATCTTCATTTGATGAAGCTTCCATAAAAATTACCCTCACTGTATTGCCTGATAGCTTGGGCTTATGGTTCTTTGAGTTTCTTACCTGGTACGGTGTTCATAGGTGGCAAGTTTGGGGAGCGTGCCGGAGGGGAGTCATCATCCGAGCTCGCCACAGTTTTGATGGCATCATGATAGAGCGGTGTAGAGCTGGGCATGGCAAATTTGGACATCCTGGACATCATAATGGAGAGGGGATTCTGGGAGAGGGTTGGCTCTGGAGGCATTGTGTAAGGACTGCTAGAGGGAAGATTTCCAGGGAGAGTCACAGGAGCAGACTGGCTGACTGTGGAAGGAGGTGGACCACCTTAGGAAAAAAAATAAAATAAAAAGAGAGAAAGAAAAATACTTCAATTTTTTTCCTTCTTACCATTTTTTTCTTAAATCACACCCGTTTCTCCTAGAAATCTCAAAAATAGAAGTCCCTTTTATTGGAAGAGACAATCTGACTAATGCAGTCAAAGCTGTGAAAAGTAACCAGAAAAATAAGCCCATTGGTCAAGACGGTGAACATTTGTTATTGTGGATTCTGCACCTCTACTGGAACTATCTTGAGCCTCTGCAAAGCCACACGAAGAATCAAGCTAGTCCGAAAATCCTACTATTCAACTTCCACACACTGAAGACAGACTTAGGTACCAGGCCTAGCCATAAAAAGTGAAGTGTATCGTCAATTAATTGTTCTTGCATCCACCAAATGTCAGTTGTAACTCCTTTCTCATTTTCTTTAGGAGGCAAACAAGCGCAAAAGACATAGTAGCACAAGGAAACCTGTAGCAGATGCTAAGCTGAGACACACGAGCAGGTTTCTGACAAGCTGCATCGCACCTACGAGTAAAACTCCCTGTTTATGTTTGATTTCAGTTTTTATATACATGTATTTACTGCTCATTCCAGTTAAAGAAGCATTCTCTGCACCTATTAGCTTAACATCATCCTTCGCTCTCCCAAAACTAGAAAATAACTTGACTGCACTTCCAATCTCCTTTGTTCTTCACCAATGAATTTCACGTCACCCAGACCACACATGAAGGAGAGATGCTAAACCAAAGTTGTACTATCACTGAAAATTCACTGCATGTTCCTCAGCTCACCCTCCCGCCCCAAAAAAGGAAAGAAGAGAGAATAGAAAAATTCTGCAATGCAAAACATTTACACTTTGGAAGAGCTGCACGTAAAAGCATTTGTTAAGCGCAGGCACGGACTAAAGCGTTCAGTTGTGACTTGCAGGCGCTTGGGCTCACGCCGGACACGGCCTCAGCAGCCGCGACGGGCGCTACCGTCCGGGATCCGTTTCCCGAGCCCAGAGACCTGGCCAGCAACGCCCCCCGCAGCCGGCGCGAGGGGCTCCCCGCCCCGTCCCCGCGCTGCGAGCCGCAGCAGCGCTAGAGGGCAACGTGCGCAAAGCGCTCCCCGCGCGCCCTCCCCACGCGCCCTCCCCCAGCCAGCGGGGCTCCAGGGCGGCCTAACGGCGCCGGGAGCCCCGACCGAGGGGCGAACGCGCCCCGGGGCGAGCGGCGGCAGCGTTCGGGAGCGGGAAGGAGGAGGCAGCGGCGTCCCGCCAGCAGCCGCGCCCCNCTCCAGGGCGGCCTAACGGCGCCGGGAGCCCCGACCGAGGGGCGAACGCGCCCCGGGGCGAGCGGCGGCAGCGTTCGGGAGCGGGAAGGAGGCGGCAGCGGCGTCCCGCCAGCAGCCGCGCCCCGAGGTCCAGGGCACGGCAGGGCTCCGGCACGCTAGCGAACGTCTAAGCCCTCTCCAAAATGGTTGAAGCCTGAACAAACGCTAGCACGCCTCCCTGTCTATGGTGGTAAACCTGGAAAGCACCGACCACACCTGAGCCCTGCCTAAATACACAACTGGCTAACTATGCTCAGCATGTCTTTGTAGTAGCCTTTTATCTCAAAGCGTTTTCATAACATCAGCAGGATCTTCTCCACGAAGCTACCATCACCAGGAGCTATGGCGGAACTGCCAACCGCCGAGGAGAAATTTCTCGTCAATGCTCCACACCTTTTCACACCTCTCGACCCCACCCTTTCACTCTCACATCCTCTGAGTGACCAGCCCTCACCTCGACACACAGGAGGCACAGTGCAAACCCGCAAATACAACAAGAGGAGGAAAAGTGCTTGCACTCCCACTCGTGTAGCCACCCACTAGACCCTCGCCACAGCCCCCCTCAAAGGGGCAAAGCACCGTCTTAGCTTCTGCCACCCTGCAAGAAGCTCCTCCCTGCCTTGCTGCACACCTCGGGGTAACCAGACGCAAACGCGAGAGCCAAATCCAGCTAGCAGAGGCGGCACTCACCCGACTCCACATTCCCCAGCATTGCTGGAGAAGACATGGTGAGAGACGCCTTATGGTTCGGGGGAATCCCAGGGCTCTGCAAAGGAGGCTTTGGAGACGAAGTCCATCCAGGAGAAGGTGCGGGAAGAGACGGAGACTTGAGGTGGACAGGAGAAGCAGCAGCAGACCCCAAGACGGGAGGTGACTTAATGGAGGCAGCGGCAGCTGCGGCAGTGGGGCCCGCAAGCATTCCCGCCAGCTGGGAGGGCGTCTGAGGGGACTTGAGGTTCCCCGAGGGAGACCCCATCATGGGAGACTGGACCTGGCGCATTGTGGGGGACTTCAGAGGGTTGATTCCTGGCGAATGCACCTGACTGGCTGCAGAGATATCCAAGGGCTTGCGGCCAAGGCTGCGCTGCGCAGGGGGAGCAGTGTTGAGGCTATTAGGGTTACTGGTGGGGTTCAGAGGTAGTGGCGGCATGTGGCTGAGCCGGTTGTTAGTCCTTTGGTCAGGCCCGATCTGTTCTCTGATATTTCGGAGACTGACTCCTGGGCCCTGAGACATGGGAAGGAAAGGCCTGGGACCCATGCCATACTCCTGCTGCGGGTGCTCCCCAAATGGCAGTGGCACCATTTTCTGAGAGGAGAGCATCTCCGAGACACCGGGGCGCAGTTTCATCATCTCTTCCGGCCCAACCCCTGCCTCCCTCAGCTTCTGAGGGACCAGGGGCGGGTTGGAGCCCATGCTGACATTCATGCCCATGTCCCCCTTCATGCTGCCAGGGCCCATCCCAAACTCCAGCTCCCTGCTAGAGCCCATTTGTGGGGGTATTCCTTTTGGGAAGTCCCCCCTTGAGGGGCTCATTGGCCCTTCCACAGGCATGCGAGGGAAGATGGGGTTGTTCCCAGGCTCCATGTGTCTCTGCGAGGGCATCATTCTGTTTATCTCCATGCCAGGCCTGATGCCTTCCATGTTCAGGCCAGGAGGGAGGCCCATCTGCTTCTCAGCCAGCTGCTGCTGATAGAGCTCTTCAGGCAGACCCTGTGGATTGGGGAACCGCTCCCCTCGGCCAGGGCCACTGAAGACACCCTGACCAGGAGGGAAGTTTCGGCCATCTGGGATTTTTGGCATGTCGTCTGGCCAACTAACTCCCGAAAGCCCAGGCCGGGAGGCAGGATTCGGGACACCAGGGCCCTCCATGTCAGGGTTCATCATTCCTGCAAAACCAGGTAGGCGCATCTGGCTCCCAGGCATGTTGGGATGAGGGGCCATGCCCCTGGGGGGCAGAGAGTGTGACATGTTCATGCCTTCAGGGAAGGGCTCTGGACCTCCAGGTCCCCAGCCCTCCCCAGGGGTCATCTGGTAGGGAGGGGGAGGACCTCGGACCACCCCACGAGGCCCGTGCTGATGGACCATCATGTCCTGCAGGGAACACTGCTGCACAACCACCTGCTCTTGCTTTCTTCTCTTCTCCTCGTAAAACTCCTGCTGCAGCTTGAGCCAGGCCACCTGCTCAGGAGTCATGTGGTCCAGGTGGTCTGGGCCTATGGGTCCAGACTGGGAGTTCATCGGTGGTGGCCCCATTTCATCTGGTGAAAAGGGTATCTCCCTGTGTCCTTGAGGGCCAAATGGAGCCCCTCCATCTGTCCGAGACCCTGACCCTTTGCCTAAACTTTGGGATTGAGCCATCATGGCCTGTATCGGCCCTTCAGGTTTCTTTTGGGGACCATCCAGCACCCCAGGATTTGAAGGTGGCCCCCCACTTTGCCCTCCCGCAAACTCCTTCTCATCAGGGAAGAGCATGCGCTGTATGTCTCTCAGGGTCTGCAACGAGCGCTCTCGATGCTCCAGCTGCTCCTGTGACAGTCCATCTGGATTCTCACCCAAAGCAGATGGGTCCGCACCAGACACCTGCTGGGGAGGACCTTTGGGGTCTGCAGCAGAGCTATTGCTACCTTGAGAAACTGGGCTAACTGCTCGATTATTGGGGGTCGAACTCTGCCCAAATCCTTCTGTCTGCAGCGGGGTAGAGCTGGCAGGGCTGCCCACAGACATCACTTTGCTTTCCACACTGGGACTGTCCTGATCTATGGGACACGGTGGGCCAGTGGATTTGGATACCGGCACTGACACAGGTGGAGTCGGCTGCATTTTGGCGTTCTGGGGAGGGTTCTGATCCTGGGCAGCTGGGGGCTGGGTCTGCGGCAGGGGCTTGGGTTCAGTCCGAAGTGCAGTGATCTGGGGGTTCTGCAAGAGAAAGCCACATGCTGTCACTCACTTTTCTTACAGCTGTGCCACATAAGCAGCGGTGCAAACAGAACATTGTGTCTCAACCATACCATCCCACACTTCACAAGGAAGGGTAGCCTTCATGCAGCTATTACAGAGCAGCACCTCGGCCATGCAGAAACCTGTTTTACTCAATCATTACAGCAGGTACTCCTTGCTTCTGTGCTAGCTCTGCATGAGCAATGGGTCAGAAACATGCTACCCAAATATTGCCAGACTCAAGCTCTTCATTGGATGATCCCAGACATTTATTTGCAGAAGGCTAGAACAACAACTGCTTCTCTCTTTTCCACCCTAAAACATTTCAGAGTGTAAATAATCATCCATCTCTCTGCATCACACACAAGCACATTTACTGTTTCACTTCCCACCCGCATGCAGGTATTCCCTACCAAGGGTACAGTGTTTCGTTCCGCCTTGCTGTTTGAGATGTTCTGGATATGAAAGGACACAATGGTTTCCACCTGTCCCTTCAGCACAGCTTCTGCAGCCCTGTAAAGACAGACAGGCACTCACATCCAGTTGAAGCTAAGAATTAATTTTTCTTAACCGCCCTCCCTTCCATCCTTCAGCTGGCAGAAGGGAGAAAGACTTAACCACACATATTTCACCCTAGATGAGTAGCAAAAGAAAAATGTTTACATCTAGAAACTCATCAGCATTCAGGATTCATGTCTGGGTGTAAGCCATCCTGGCTGCTACTCACTGCACAGATTGCAAAACAGTATCTACCAGCATTTGCAAAACAAAAAACCCCAAACCCCCCAAAAAACCCAAACCCAAAAAACCCACCCCACACCCCAGAGAAATAATTAATCAGTTCTCAGATGGCAAGAGGTAGTGAACTTCTCCACTCCATCCCCTTCAGCATCCCCAAAGCAAGTAACGACTTTTTGCTACAAGAATGTGCTTGCTGGAGAAAGTGCATGTGAGAATCTCTTAAAAAGGGAGCACAAATATAAGCCCCGCTCCCTGAAGACATTCAAGCATCTACCTACTTACTTGTTGGCCATCTCAGTAGAAAAGACATAAACCACTTTGGATGGAGTCTTCTGCCCGCTTGCTGGTTCCAAAGTGGCAGTCAGGCCATGGGAAGGTGTGGAAGACCTCGGGGCTGAAGCATTTGAAGGAGTCATGGAGTGTGGTGTGTGCTGAGAATCCTGGGACTTCACATGATCAGCAGAATTGCAGTCTGGAAGGGAAGAAAGAGGATAAGAGGGGAATCACTACCTTGGGAGCTCATTGGAAAACCATTTCTGGAAACTGATCAGAGCTTTTCCTCCTCTGAAGTTTCCCGCTTCTCCCTCAAGCGCCACTAAAGGCAATTCTATCACACCATGCATCTTCCCTCTAATGCCATGCTGCCCTTCAGGTACCACTGGGAGAAAGCTCATCTTGTCCCTTTCCAGGGCAAATGGCAGTTCCCAGAGCGGATCCCTCTGAATTATCTAATGGCCACACAGAATAGCAGGAAAAACCATACACTAAAATGAACAAATACAAATATGTCTGCACCCAAGGAGAACACACTGTGCAAAACACGACTTTTTTTTTTCCTTCAGTCACCTTAGCCAGGTGACCTAGCAAATGGACAACAAAGGAAAGATGGACAAGTGCATATCTAGAGTGGTTTTACACTGCCTCACAGAGGCAATGTTGGAGCCAGGAACAGAATGCAGAAATCCCAACTCTCAGACTTGTGCTACCAGTCAAGGTGCTACAGGTTATGTATCTGTGTTTATAAAACAGGCTTGCATATTGTTCAAAACCCCAGTTACAACAGAGCAGTTCCTGAAAGGCCAAAGGCCAGAAGGAAATCAACAGGTTGCATTTGCACTTTCAAATCCTCTGGGGGAGTTTCAGAGTTACAAAGGAACTTTCCCGCCAGAGTCAGGTCTGCAGTTTAACTGAGCGTGAACAGGACACTTACCGATGCCAGCTATGACAACCTCTCCTCTTCACCTGCTCTCAAGACCTTTAGACATCGTTGGCCGGAACTTACAGAACCCCAGGCAAATAAATGTTTTGCTAACACTTGCATAGTGATTCTCCATCTCACACAGGACTCAGACTAACTGTCTACACTTGTGCACAAATCTTAGCAAACATACCTTTGATTTCAGGGTCGTCATTAGGAGTCCCAGCTTCCCTCTGTTCAAAGGAGTCTGCCGAAATGCTCCTCTCTCTTTTCCCCTTCCCCTTGGCACCATTTCCAGCCCCATTCTTCAGCCCCATGCTCCCACCTGGACCAGGGAGCACTTTGGGGGGGTGACCTCCACTTTTAGGGTCACAGGGAGAGGGCTGGGATTGGCTGGTGGAGCCCCCTTGTTTGCCCTGGTTGGAAAATTTGGAATCCAGCTGGGGGTTGCCAGACGGGGACATCACTGTAGGGGGACGGACCATCACCTCCTGCTTTGATTTGGGGCTACTGGGGACAGAGGAAAAAAAAAAGGGAAAAGAGGAAAAAAAATGACAAATGACATAATTGATTCATTCAGCCACATAGGAACATACTACAGAGAAGCACAAACAACCACTGCCACCTTTGCAAGCAAAGACAATTGCTCACAAATAGAAAAATGCCTGTAAGCTGAGCGTCATGCAGGTGCTTTTTTGAACATGCCCTGAAAAGGTTATTGGCCAAGATGGGATCTCATTGCTCAAGAAGGCACCAGGGCAAGCTACAGATCTGCCAGATCCCAGGAACTGCTGTCACACAAGGACCTGCCTCTGGGGCTTCTGTCAATAAAGACAACGGTTTCTATGTGCACAGAGAAGCGCCTCACACCAAGACCAGCTCAGAGTAAACAAACAAGGCACAATAAAGTTCACCTCGCCACTCTCCGGGACCCAAACTATATGCTGCAGCTCTGATCAGAGTAGACCACCCCCTCCCTTGCACCTCCCTATCCAGTTCAACAGGGAGCACAAGGAAAACCTAGCATTACTGCAGCATTCATCATACATTGGGGCGAGCTGCCAGGAAAACACAAACCTCTGACCATGAAAACAATTAAACCAGCTGCAACCTGCCTCTGAATAAGGAAAGAGAAGGATACCATCTCCCTGCACACTCCTGCAAAATGGGGCAGATGAAGCTTCTTTAATTTGCCAAAGGAGATTAAGAGTCTTTCCTTCCCTCTTCCATTCAGAAAATTGCATCCTAAGAATATTTTGCTCCTCTGGGTTTTACAGACGTATTAGCCATCCCTTCCTCCTCACCCTACAGTTAACTCCATTGCTATTGGATCTTCTGCATTGTGTTTTCCCATCATCACTACCACTTCCAAAAGGCAGTGCTTGCTAGCATCCTCACCATGGGACTCACACAAGCAGCTTCCTCCTTTGGAAAGGCATCTGGCTCAGAGGCATTCCCTCTGAATTAGTGTTTAGCTCCAGATGACCTCTAGGAGTAAATAATCAAACTCCAGGATGCTGTCAATCAGACCATTTAAGTTCCTGGATGCTGCTTCACTTCCACATTTTTCCTCTTTCCAAATTAGCGGAGGACATATGCTGACCTGCTGCACTGGCAGGTGAACGATGCACAGGATCTCAGTGCACAGCTGATCAGTTGTCTGGGCTGTTCAAGCCAATAATACAGAGGAATCTTTTTGTATGAAAGCACAGAGAGACCTGCTGCTGCCCAACTACCCCTCGGGGAAACAGATAATTAGAAGAGGGGGAAGAAAAAAAACCAAGATAGGAACAGCATGTTTACTCTCCTACAGCCTATTCAGACACCTGATAGGAGGGAGGAGGGCATGAAGAACGGAGAACCTGCACCTCACAGGTTTAGAGCTTTCAGCTTATCCTGAGCCTAGCAAATGTAGAGGCTCCTCACCACTGTGGAGCCAGCGCTCAGGTGCTCAGCAAGTCCCATGGGAGCACAAAGGAGGGCCAGTAAGTCACACACACCAGTCCTTGGCTAATCCTGCAGCAGCGCAGGGACAGCATCGTGCTCCAATCCAGAGCAGCTGACTGCAGGCTCTTTTCCTTACCTCTGTGTGTTGCCTGACGGGGAGTTCCTCACTTTGGGGTTACTGGAATGCATTGACAGAAATCCTGAGCTCACAGTCTCGCACGCAGATGGGCTCTCGTCAAGTTCCTCTGGGGAATGTGCCGCCAGAGGCAGCGTCGAAGCACTTTCTGCCACCCGCTTCTCTCAATGCTGGCTGTCTGCTCGCCTTTTTTCTCTTTGCTCCTCTCTGGTTTTGCAGTGGGCGCTTCCCTCCTGCAGCTCCAGCATTCTCTAGACGCGTGCCTCCTGCTGCCCAGGGGAAGTCTCGCATCTCCAGGGCACGCTGTTAAAACCACCCCACAAAAAGAGAACAGAAAACCAGTGAGGAATTTTCCACGCAGATGTGTCTGGTGTGAAGCAGTAAATGGCAGTTTTTCCCGCACTACTGAGAAGATACATGAGGAGAGCTTTCAGACAGCTCAGTACAACTGTGTATTTCAAACTGGAAGCAGCCCTGGCTGGCCATTTAGTTTACAGGCAGTGAGGCGATCTTCCCTTCATCCAAAGCAAATCACCCTGGAGTGAACAAAACAGAGAAGTGCCTCGTATCTGGACACTTTGATTTCACATCTGTGCTCAGCTTGAAGACACCTCAGAGCAAGTCAGTAGGAAGCCAAAATTACAAATCCCCAACATGACTTAGCTATCCAGAATTCCCCTGCCAATGGCCATAATCTGATATTTCTTAAGAACATAAACTCTGCTCAAATCTTTTGTCTCCTTGGTCCAATATAACTAGACATATGTTCAATGATGTGTGCTAAGGGTTGCACAAAGGGAGGAAAATAAAATAAAATGTCTTCCCGACCACCTGTAAGCAACCAGCTATGCTGTGATTACTCTGAAAATACTCAGAGAACTACCCCTCTAAACTCACTCAGCAACACTAATACAGACTATCGAAACTTTCAAACAAAACAAAACAAAAAAAAAACAAAAAAGCCAAGCACGCACCAAAAAATAAACAAACCAAAAAAAAGAAGCACTTTTTCAGCTTCTTTCTAAGAAACAATATGCATGACACCGGCAACAAGGCACACAAAACTGCTTCTGGAGGAGGAAACTATTGAACATTACTGTTTATGTTCTTTGGGCTAAATTATTCTGGAACAAATTTCTGTCTTGTTTATGTTTCAACAAAATCTCTCCTGTTCATCTCACCTACTCAGATGCAAATCCACTTAATTTTAGAATCTAACCAAGATTTATTGTTAATGTATTAAGCATTGCTAGTTAAATATTATTCAAATGTAAACACTCCCGGTATTCCTTCTCAGCACCAAAGAAGCAGTTTCTTCCTGTGTGTATCAAATGAAACACAGTAAATCTCACCAGACTGGGAGTATCTTGAATTTTATAATGAAACTACTGTTCAAATTGCATTTAGAAAACAAAAATTGGTTTGCTTACATGCTGACACCAGAGGACTAAGAAATGTGGGCACTATATGACCACCTTTGGTCAAGGAGAGTTATCAGTAACTTGTATTGAGCACCATGGTTTCCCAGTTCCCCAAATTTATCTTCTTGTGAGGTTGTGCCATTACACTTTTTAGAGACTTTGTGCTGTTGTACTTTAACATGATAGTGCTCCACACTGCAGTTGTTCCATGAAGCTCTGCATCATCTCCAAAAATTCTCTCTACCACTTGCCTCCTTCATGAGCCAGAAGAATCATCCTGCTCCCTACTCTCACCTACACTGTGCTGCACAAACCCATTAATGTGGGGAATGTTTGTGCAATAAATAAAGGTCTCATTTTTAATGCCTCCTATTAGGCACAATCAGATGAACTCCAGTCTGAGCCGCACACCCCACAGGATCCATATGCCTCTCTGGGGCTATCAGCTGGTTATCCCACTGATTTTGAGAACAATTTTGGAGTTACTCTGTTACTATCGTTACTACCATCATGCTGTAATTAGAGCTGGTGCTACACAGATACGTTAAAGACAAGAGAGAACATCTTCACAAGTATCTAAATTGTACCATCTTTGCATGCAAATTCTGCTCCTATGTCTGTTTTGACAACAAAACCTTTACATCAACAGCACCCAACTCCACTTTTTGGAAGAGATTTATGCATCTGTAAAAGTCGGTAGAACTCAGTGCTACTTTGAGGTCCTCACTCAAGGTAATGGTATGACTGAAAACACAGTGAATTTCAGGTAAAGAACAAAAAAGGAACAAAAGCATTAAAGTGAGCAGAGCTCAATGCTAAAAGCAGGATCTAGCTGCCCATGTGATGAACTTAAGTGTTCTAGTTGTTTCATCCTCTGCTTTTCCACTTTTGACATTTATGCATTTTCATGTTACCTTCTATTATAAGGCGAGAATTTTCTCAGACTTCCAAGTCTTGCCCAGTGCAATGAGAAACGTGAGGAACAGAATCAGGATCACACTGGCCGCACAATATTTCTGACATCAAACTTCACAAGGGAAAAAGAAAACGCTCCAATTTTTTAACACTACTTCTTTATTGTCCTATATACATGTATCTTCCATCTATTAGAATTGATGCGCTCTGCAAGGGAACTGTATTTTCCAATCTCAGTTTAAATTTCTTCTTACCAGAGAGAGCTATAAAGGATACATCAATATATTCATTGGCGGAACAACGGAAGCTCAACTTCCTTCGCTTCTCATTTCTGCACACTGGGAACGTACCATCTTTTACAATGTGAAATGGAATGCCTCATGATTTTTCTAAATGCACTTCTAACATACGTATGTCTGGGAATCTACGGTTCAATAATGCTCTAGAGAAATGTGGTTTTGCAGCTGGAGTCTGCCTTCCATAGCAAAGCCTTTATCATTGCTCTAAAATTAGGTAGGGTCACTGACAGTGAATGGCCAAGACACTTCTCAAGATATTTTGCCAAGCTACATCCAAGGCTGTATTTTCAGGATTGCTCTAAGGTATGCCAGGCAACAGCTGCAGGGAAAAGGCAGGGTTCAACTGGCTACTCATTCTCACCAGCTCTCTCCTGACCAGATCAGGGAAAGATCTGAATGGGAACCAACCCAACGGAAACAGCAGAAGTCTCTATTCAGCTGGATTAGCCCCTGATGTGGTTGATCAGGTAACCATATCAGTGCCACTGCAAGCTCAAAGGAGGAGGTGAGAACAGGTGAAAAGTAGCCTCACCCCACTTGGTCACAGCTTACAATCTGGGTGGCTTAAAATGACTTCAAACCTCAACTGCAGAGACAAAAGAGACAGACCCGCATTTGTGGAGATATGACAGGTCCTTGCCTTGCCTTACCAAGACCCCTGGTGTCACGACACGGCAGTGCTCATTGTGGAGGCCACGAGTTGCAAACCACTTGTCTCACAAGAAAAGATCACCTAGAAAAAGGAGATAGAGAAGAGTTTTACCAACAAGAATGCACGGCCAAGCTGTGCATGCATCCCTCCCATGCACCCAGCCACAGAAGCAGAGGAATCAAAACTCACTCCGGACCACTGACAAAGGGATGCCTCTGCTCAGACTGGTAAGATTTGTCAACACTGAAAGCGCCACCATCAGACTGGAAGAGCCTGAAGATGCACGCTGCACATGGAGGGGAAATAGGTCAGACCTGCTTTAGCATTTCCCCATTTGAGCTAGCTAGATTCCCATGAGCTCATCTGTGCTTAGAGAAGCTGGCACAAAGCTCAGACACGTAACCTCCCCTTCTCTGCACCCCGTCTCTCTTCAAAGGCTCACCTTCCCCTCACTATAAGCCCAGCAACTTCTGCCAAACCCTTGTGCTTCATATATACAACCTCCTCCGCAGCCAGACGACGCATAAATAAAAATATCAACCATCAGGTAAAGCCAGGTAATCACTCAGTCACGTCTAGGGGAAAACCAGGCAGGTTTTAGAAGGAAGAAGCAACGTCTACTGTTCTGACAGCTCCAGCTTCGCATCATTGTGCTACAGCACACGGATAAGGGAATCCAACTGTGAACCTTCCCAAGTAAGACATAACTGCAATTTTGCTCAAGATAGAGGGGTTAGCCCCACCTTGCACTATGGTTATTTCCTACAGGGCCAAAAGAGTTCATGGCCCAAGAACTGATCAGCCACACTTTCAATGGAGACAACCCCTGCGTCAATTAACGTTCACTCACACGTTAAAGCAAGCTGAAGTGCCTGAAAGTTCCATAGTACAAGGAAACGTGGACTCAGAGGCACAGCTCAATGGTAAATTTGAGGTCAGTAAAGAATGACAGGCAGTTACCTGCCAGCTTCTCCCTCACCCACTGTGAAAACTGGAGAGGCTGCAAGAACAGTGCGAATCCAGACAACATTCACACTGTCGAGGCCAGCGTGGTCTCTCAGAGCACTCTCAGCTATTTACACAGCATAGACAGCCTCGCAGTTAAGGTACGACCGTGAACTGAAATCACTGCCAGAGGTTTTCCTTGTAATTCCAATCCATTCTGCTGACCAGATCTCCCAACAGGAACACAGAAGCTGTTGCAAGGCTCAATTAGTTACGCATTGTGAAACCCTTTGCATATTCTCTACCTTCCAACATTCTCCAACTACTGTCTACTGCAGCTTCACCTTAATAACGCAGCAATGCACTGCCATGTAATCCACTTCAACAAAACCAAACTACAAAGCTAGTCCCAAACAATGCAGCTACATTCTCCACCCAGTCCAGCCAAATCAAACAATGAAATCATCAACGTGATAGACCATCCTTATCTAGCCAAGTCACACCTGCAGACAGAAGCTGAAACACCTATCGCAACAAGCTGCTTCATCCAGTAAAACCTACCACAGCAGCACAATCATCCCCAAATCCAATTACCTAGTTACATCTCTTCTCTCCTTTCCCCCACTCCACCCAATGAAACAATACAGGCTAAGCCATGCCAGTGCCAATACTGACACACCTCTATCAAAGCAGCGACAGAAATCATCTTTTCCCTTGAAAGGGAAAAACATGTGAACAGCAGCACACATCAGGATGGAGAGAATCTGCCACAGCAAATGGTCGGGGCTCTACTGCCTGAAACGTTCAAGTCCAACTTGGCAAAGCACTGGAGCAGGGCAGCCTTACAGACCGTAGCTCAGGACTGCAAAAGGGACACAAATGATCAGACACCGCTGGTCCAACTTTAAGGCTACCCAGACAGTTATTGCAATGTAATTCCATCCCCTAGTTTACCATCTCTGCTCCTCACCTGTGCGGTCTTAGCCCTCAGTCGGCACAAGACAGCTCACTGCACACTGAATATAAGAGCAAAAGGGTGAAAGCATGTACACAAGCAGCTACCACAGAGTAATTAATAAGACACAGATGCACACTTTGGCTTACCTTTTGGTAACCCATTCACGAACCATCTCTGTACTTCTATGAACTAGCCACCATATTACTGTACTGCAAACAGAAGGAAAAAAACATCCAAACTAGCTTGTTCCTCCTTTATGCCCTTAAACTACAGAAGCTTGATAGTGACAAGTGGTCAGGTACTTGGAGGTGTACAGCATTATGGCTGCTTCAGCAGGAACAGCTGCAGTTATCACTGATTCACTCCAGTCTTTTCTCCGTCTTTGAGAAGGAGAATGTGGAGAGATAAAATAAAGGCATACCAAGGAGATAAAAGTATCAAACTTGTGGCCTTACTGTGACACGAAGCATTAAAGGCAAGAAAACCTCTTTCTCTGTGTACAAGAAAGAGCACACTTCTTTTTCCCCCCCACAGCCTTTCTGAGACTGTCAGTCTGTGCTGGACTGAGGGTGGGGAGAGCCCAAAATCAGCACGGAAAAAGAAAAAAGGCTAGAGACCCACTGCTACAGAAAACGAACGACTTTGAACGCAAGCTGAGCCAGCACCCTAAATTGTAGCTGTGGTAGTGGAGCAGGAGAGAAAGAAGAGAGTGGAGTAAGAGACTGCTCTGGGATGAGCGGTGGCTCCAGGAGGGACCAAGAACAGCAGCACCAGCAGCAGGAGCTGTTTGAGCAACCACTTATCCTGGCAGCCACCAGGAAGCAAACCTCTGCATGTGCATCCACCAGTGGATTCCCCATGCGACCTGAGAGGTGGGGCAAGGCAATGAATCAACTGACGCACTCATTCAGTGCAATTTTACTGGGAAGGGCACATCCTATTTCTTCGACCCTCATTCAATCACGTAAGACAGAGAACAGCTGCACTGGCAAAAGGTGACTCCGCTACACCCAAGACACCCCAAGAGCCACTACTGTTTTTCACAACGCGCTGCACTTACCAGTTTTGTTAAGCATTTGCTTATTTTGCACATTTGCAGTTGAACTGCACGTTGCTTTTTAATAAGCTGCTGTTTAATAAAGTACTTGATTACACACCTCATTGATAAAGAGTGCAACTAGGAAACAAGGAGGACGCAGGAAGTGTTATTCAATGCTTTTATTGAACTGCCAGACTCCCTTAAGATCATATAAAAGAAAAAGGAAATAGATAAATTGACATGAGTATTCCGCACTACACACATCTCCCCATTGACACCTGAGGATATGGGGACACGGTATATTCTTAAAACCCTTGAACCAGTCCCGATTTCTAGATATGGCCCCTACTAAGGGCTTTTAATAACCTTTAAATTTGCCCCTGCCTCTTAGTAAAAGCTGTCCTCAGCCTTTCCCGTGAACGCATAAAGCATGTGTTTGTAATACAACTAGTATTGGACCCACCAGCATTCAGACAAGTTTGTCAAAAACACCGCCTTACCTTCTGTACATCAAGTGCATGCTGGACCCAGGAAAGCAACCAGCCTAAGTCTAGCCAACTCTATCCCTTCCAGCCATCGCTAGCACTTGTGACCCAGCAGATAACTAGCTCTAGATGAGGTAAGATTAATTTTCAGGAGACAAGCTTCCTATTTCAGCAAACCAGGTGACCACATGCTCACTGGTACTTGCACAAAGGAGGCAGCGGTGACTGATGGTACAGGCATGGATAGGCCCTAAGCTGGTTGTTCAAATACATTTGCATCCTGCCAGGTCCCTCTGCCCTTTTTCTTAAAAAAGAGCTGGAAATGCATCGGGTACCTAAAGAACTGCTTGGTGTAAAGACACAGTATCAATACACACATCATCTGGACACGATACAACTCTGCTTGTCCAAGCAAGTCATCAGTAGATGGCCTGACTACCTACTGTCCCACCTCTTTCCATAGCAGCATTCACAGACCTCATCCTTTAATCAAACTACAACGTTATTACATGATAGACTTTCAACTCATTTGTTCATGAGCTCCATCTGCCAGAAAGGCAGTGACCACTTGCACCAGGGGCACCTCATATGATACATGGACCATACTCTACCAAACCAGATGCTGATTTGGAGAAAATACCATGTTCTGTCATTCCCCATTAAAGTCACAAATCCCATTTACTTATAAATCATTTTCTCAACATCAAGAGCTAACCCGTTAATACTAAGCTGATTTGATAGCAACTTGCAGCCAGTCACCAATTTCTAGATGATCCTAACTTACCCTGAAACAGTATGGACTTTTCTATGTTTATGTCTCAGCAATAAAAACAATGGCACAAGCAAAGACCTCAGTTTCCCAAAGCCAAGAATTCCTCCTAATGCACGTAAGAGAAATTGCTGTTAATCCCAAATCTGTACAGCATTACCTCTTTGCTCATAGTCTTGTACCAGAAGTGACTCTCCATCAAAACAGGAATCAAGAACTTGTCACCTAAAGTCATTTGGCTACATGAATGTGGGGACTACACTCTCTTGTACACGTGGTGTGTACGCACCTAGCCGTTAACCTTCAAAACATGGGCAGGCTGTTACCTACAACTGCCTCCACACCTTGAAGCACAGAGAAAAGGGTTGAGTAAAGATAGGATCACTGAAAATTAACACCTTGATTACCTACAAGCATGCTGCCATGGAAAGAACATGAAAGAGTATGCCATTACAAGGAAGAGAAGTTCTTTTGAGTAGCTTAGATTAATGTACGAATTTAGGACCACAGGATAAACCTCCCAGAAACTGTAAGAATATACTTAATCACCCCTGTGCAAACGTGGTGTATGTGGTCATACAAATGCAGCTCCGCCGAGCCTACCTGTGCCTGCCCATGAACATATCTTGAGTAAGACAGTGCAGATACCCTTCCTCCCACACTTTTCCTCCCAACTCCTATCACCACACACACAGACATTCCCAAAGAACCAGTCTCTCCTGAAACCCATGCAAACAGGGATGGCCAAAGAAAAGTCCAACCCTTTGCTCTCCACCCTTAAAAAGTGCAGTCAAGACAAACACTGACCAAGCACAATATAAACTCAAAGGCTCAGAGAATAAAGTGTTTTATGACATTTCTCATGTAACCACCCCTCACTCTCAGACAACAGTATCTCCACTGACTACTCTCTTCCTTCCTCCTTCTGACAAGTGGATAGATAATCAACAGCAGCCACAATGTAAAAGTTGTTTTAAGTAACTACTCTTTTTAGGTATTTACAAAAATCATTCTAAAATAGCCTTTTTGCAACAGACATGCTGTCCGCTACTCTTATAACCATCAATTTTAATAGCTCTAACACTAACACTTTTTGCAAAAAGACAGGTACGTGTCCGTTAAACTTTATTTTTGGTTCATCTAACAACACTTCAGTGTGTTATTAATACAATGGGGATGAACGGCTGTCCTAGATGGTGTCTGATTTTGTACAACTCTTTCCACAACTCCTTCCCCAAAGTAATGGAGGAGACACAGACACTTAGGGACACTGGTGAGCAGATTCAGAGTGTAGACAGCCAGACACCTGAAGTCCCTTTCAAATTCCCAGCTGCTATTATGTAAAAAAACACAACTTGAACTACTTGATCCACCTGGGACTGGAACAACCTCTTGGCAGATTCTGACACAGTTCCAGAAATGAGTTTGGGGAAAAAAGCCAAAAGAAAAACTCTAAAAAATTACCCCAAAGCCTAAGCTACAACTATCTGCTTCTGCACAGGAATGCTACAAATGCTTCCCCTTGCCGTTCACGCCATTTCAGCTTTACCAGCACTAGTGGCATTTGCAGGTGCAGGTCAGCCAGACTGCTGCCAGGGCATTAGGCGTGCTCTCGCGTAACCTATAGCGTGCCATGACGTCACGCTGACCTCAGCTCAGCCTTGGCATACTCCAGTGCAGCTGCCAACATCAGTTCAACTCCACCCATGTTAGCAATGCTGGGAGCAGTCTATGTACATTACAACTGGACTTTTAAGCACTTCACACGGAGCGTCACTTACCTTAGCAGCAGCCTGTCTGCTCTGGAGTTCTACTGTTGCTAACACCGATAAAGATCAAAAGCTGTAGCAATAAGGGATTTTTCAAGAAGTGTTTTAACAATATTTCCCTAATATATGACAGGCTCCTGCATCTTACTACATGATGTTAGCAGTTAACAGCCCCAACAGTCAGCATTACACAGAGGAATCCACTGGATAATGCTAGAGCTTTGCGCAGGCTGCTTTCGTAGCTTTGTCTTCTGTCAAAACTTGATCTACTTTTCGGGAAGTAGGTAACATGTTCAGAGCCAGAGGTGATCTCTTTTCCCTTACTTCTCTGGGTTTATTTTTTCTAAAATTTAAATAGGGACATCAGCATGAACAACCATAGGTAAAAGACACCTGTGTCAAGCTTGCCAGCAGTCCATTCTTGAGAAACTCATCTGTGGAGAGAGGGGAAGAAGGAAGGAAGAAAAAAAAAAAGATGAGGAAATAATAGGTGGGAAGACAGGATCGAGGAGACACCAGTTAGTTCTTCAACATGTAGTAACGCCACACTGTTTCAGCAGAAGACTTGGGAGAAATAAGCCCCCTATCAGTTCAGCACAGAAAAAAACTAGCACTTTTTCTTTTCATTTCAGCATCCCTTCACTAGGCTTCCAGAACGAAAGATAAGAAACAGTCCTCAGGCATAACTCCTCAGGCTGCAATCTTGTCAGTTTTCATAAGCTAAGTGGGGCTAGGATAGGTCAGTACAGGACAGACCTCCTTCGAGGAAAACCCAGTGCTACAGCAAGCAGTAATTCCCCAGTCTGCTGCAAGGGGACATCAACACACGATGCCTGTAACAATTGCTGGGGACGACCCACACATTTTCCTTCATGTTAACCTTCACCTTAACAGGTATCCGGTCTCTCTCTCATCCCAAATGAACAGTTTTTCAAGGCTCCACCAAGCAACGCTACCTTCCAGCACTGCCAAGACCAGTTTTCGTTCAGGACTGTCACCAACAGCTATGCCTCTGCTCTTCTCCCTTACACGAGCCCTCCTGCTGTTTTATAACATTAGGCCCTCCCACCCGAGGAGCTCAAGACTGCAAAGCGGGCATTCCCACAGGGGCAGAGCTGAAGAATTACAGAATCACAGAATTACTATATCCTACGCAGTTTACTGCTGGGTAAGATGTGTGTCAAGGGGTATGCATTCCTGGCGCACTGAACCTCTCATTTCTTTGCTTTTAGACCCACGTGAGGCACATTAGATGCAGCACCACCTTTAGCGACACAGCGCAGTGCTTCTGCGTACTGGTTTCCTAGTCGTTAAGTGTAGGATCCTCAATAGAGCAATGACTCTTCTAAGGAGTAAGGCACTTCAAAGAACTCCAGCAAGCAAAGACTGCATGTGGACAGTACTCCAGGATGCTGCGCGATTATATCAGAGCGGCTGGGATGAAAAACTGACACTTGATAAAGAACATCAGGTCATCTAAAAGATCTCAAAACACTGCATGTAAAAATGTTATTTTGACAAGAAATTAAGCAAATGCATGATCAGGTCTATAATCAAATCTACGGCTTTGACGTGACCTTATAAAAGTATGAAAAGCATGCAATTCCAATTGCTGCGGGATCCTCCCTCACTCAACACAAGATGTGCACGTTTAATGTTCTTCTAGTTAGCCACGCGTGTACAGCAAAGCCTAACGTACTTCAAAGTATTTACTGCACTGTATAAACAGAGCTCTATTTTCAAAGACTCACAAGTGTCAAATCAAAGCTAGCTTTCACAAGAACATTCAGAAGCATTTCTGCTGGATGGTGGCTATTTGCCTGACAGTTTCAACTTTCTATCCTCAACCACAAGAAGGTTAATTTTATTTATTTATTTTTAAGAGACAGTAGAAAGCATTTTCTTGCTAATGAGCTGTCAAGCCATTTTGGCCTGAAGTTCTTTACTCCCTTCTCATACATACATATGAAATGTGGTGGAAAACTTGAATTCCGCCATCAAAAGTTCTGAGAAGAGTTTCTCCATACATAACACTGCCTAAACTCTCCATTGTGACAGCCTTCACTGTAGAAGCTGTTGCTGCTCACCTCAACAGGCTACAGCTTTGTTTTATATTACACTGCAAATACATTTCTAATCAACCCTCAAACAAAACCAGATTGGTACATAGATAAAATACTGCCATTTCACAGGCAGTGGAACAGCGCTGTCAAGACACCTGGAGAAGTCAGTTTAGCAAAATGCAGAAAGCATAGCTCTGAACAACCTGAAGAAGGGTCTACTGCTTGATCTTACCCAGTGTTTTTACCAGTGAACAACCAAACCAGAAATTTCCTTTAGGTTTTGCATAATCCTATACACCATGTAAAGGTGGCAAAGATGGCTTGGTGCAACGCACACGAGCAGACACACAGATTTAAAGCAATTTGTAGAGCATAAGTAACACAGTCAAGTAGATAAATCGCAGGCATGTTAAGAGTCAGGTTCTGTTCTCAAGTTCGCCACCAAATCCAACCTAACCCGGTTTTAAAAGAGCCCATGGGCCCCAGCCGCTCAACTGATAAGGTAAATCAGATATCTACACCCTTTGTTCAGAAGGCATAGAGGACAACAACAGGCACATGGAGACCATCCGGTGGCAAGATGGGTCAGCGATTTCAAGCTCCCTTGCTCTGGTACTATGCAGACACACAGCCGCACCAGAAAGCTAAGTGGCAAGAATACAGTGGCGCTGCTTTTTCAAGAGGCCGAACAGCCATGAAAACAGAACAACCAGCTCAGTAATTGCAAATGCTGGGAGCTGAGCAGGCAGCTGTATGGCTATCCAAGCCTGTACCACAGCTGCTCTGAACTGAATACAGAAAGCAGCAAGCTCTCCCTCAATTCTATACACAGTTAAATTATTGCATATATCATACATTCTTTTTGCCATAGTTTGTACCACTAAGGAGCACTTAAAATCAGTATTGTTCTCGGGACTGCAGCACCCAGTTTTCAGTGAACTCTCAGAGGACATTGCTCTACCACCTCTCAGCCCCACTTTGTTGAAAGAAATTGTGTCACTGGTAAAGCATACTTTCCATCTTCCTTCATTCAAAAGGATTTCATTGATTCTGCCTAGGCTTTAAAAACAGACAAACAAGCCAACCACCTTACAGTTCCACTTTTTGTCTCACTTCCCTGTTCCACAAGCTCCTTCTCAGAGGCCAAACAAGGAAAAGCTCACCTCTGCTTTTAAGTCTGTCTGAAAAAAAGGGATCTTCAGAGCATGTCTATCTACTCTAAAGAGATAACATTCCTTCTTCAGATACAGTGAACTGCAATTTCATAAGGGTCTTTAAAATAAATTCAATGAGTGTTGTCAAAGTTGATGAAAAACAGAGTGCCAAGATCTGACTCTGCCGAAGAGCAGGTAAGAACAACCCAGTGAAGTAGGAGTAAAACAAATGTAAGAAGTCAGATAGCAGAAGCTCGCTTTTCACATTTGCCAGTTTGGTAGCTCAGGCCAGATTTCAGGATGGGTCACCGTGATCCAGAAGCCTATGCGGTTTAGTGGCACATCTCACATGCTGGTCTCAACCAAGTTTCCAGAGAAACGTGTGACAACCCCACAGCAAATCCAGGCACAACAAGCTATTCCCTCCTTCTCTTTCCCAATATAGAAGCACATCAGTTAGAGCAGAATAAAAATCAAGGTTTAGTCCACAGGCTTGATACCTCTTCCAAAATTTCTACTGTCACTGATTAGCATAACTGAATATTCTTCATATTCCTACAGACATCTGATCCTTTTCAACTCTTGTTGAATTCTTGCTCCTGATGATTCTCACAGCATGAGTTTCACTACTTAATTGCAACCATACTAAATAGTCTATCATCAATTTACACTACATGTTCTGTATAATCAGACAGTCTTGAAGCAGCAGAAACTTTTCCATAGCTAAACCACCACACTCTTCTTTTTGCCCTGTTTAAAGCTTCTTAAATAGGGTTTATCTTTTTATACGCTGCATATATGTTCATAGATGAGAAACATTTTTGGCAAAAAGAACAAGGTAAGCTGAAGGAATGGTTCTCAGGCAAGGGAAGCTGTAACAAATAGGTGTAAATAACACTTAGCAAGTTTAGCAGACTCTTAGGGGCATAGTTAGATGAGCATTCCTTTTGGCAGCAACTGCCAGCTTAAAAAACTGCTGCTACCAATATTCACTCCCACCCCTGCACCACTCCATCTGATGAGCCCGTACTACCGTTTGCATGGCCAAACAGTGAACCAGTTTGGCAAACTGATGCAGGCTAAGTATAATTTTTTTTTTTTTTTTTGCCAAGACACTTATAATCCAGATCAGTTTGTTTCAGCATACAGCTGCTCCAGCAGCAGTACCAGCACACACAGAGGGGTGGTGCAGAGTCAAAACAGGCAAGTGTCAAGGACTCCTCAAACACCAACTCTAGCATCAACAGAAATGCTCACAGGTATATGAACAGAGGGCACCTAGGCCTATAGGTAAGGGTATAGTCACAAAATACAACCCCACTTCTTCAAAAATATAAAGTCAAGTCAACATTGGCAGAGTTCGTTTGGATTCAACACACATTAAATCACCTTATGTTTTGCTATTGCTGTTAACTAGCATTTGTAAGACCATGTGGTCTTCAAGGCAACTCTTCAGAAATTTCCCAACAGATGGCTTTTTTCTTCTCTCTAGAGTTCTTCACAATTATTTGGAATTCCTAATTCTGAATATTGTTCCTGTTCTTCTGCACTTGTATAGTCCCTACCACAAAGGAGGTCCAGCTCTAAAATGATTCAACTTTTAAAACAGAAAAATACCCTAACAGACAAGTAAAGGTACAGGGGGAAAGTGTTTTTAAATATGGTAGGCAGAGCAGTGCCCAGACCAAAAAAAAAAAAAAAAAAAAAAAAAAAAAAAAAA
>VZSC01000455.1:69127-89547 GCA_013398225.1 Steatornis caripensis
GTGTCTGCGGGCAGGCGGCCGGCCCCGAGCGGTGCCCTGCCAGGCCTCCTCAGCGCCCTCCTGCCCAAAGCCACCGCGGCTGCCAGAGCAGCCCCCACCACGGCACCTTCGCCGGGCGCCGCCTCAGCCTCGCGGCGGGCGCCAGCTGTGCCCGCGCAGGGGCTTCTACGCGCTGGGAAGCCGAGGTGGGCACTGGGCGTTGCAGCCAGCCACGGGCGCAGTCTTTCACCCCGAGAGGGGCACGGCCCGGAGGTGCCGGCCGGTGGGCAGGCAGGAGGCAGGACCACCGCGGAGCAGTAGGCTCGCTCGGCCCCGCTAACACCAGGCATGGAATTTCCCTTCCACATATTTCTGACGAAGGAAGGGGACCGCTGGCCAGGCAGGATGAAAGCAGGAGGGGGACTTCTGGAGGAGTAGCACGTTTCTCCTACCTGGTGGCTGAGCAACTTGACTCTGCCCACCAGCTGGCAGCAGGGTTGATGGAGGTGCCCTGAGAGATCTGAGGGCCTTTTCTGACTGGAGAAAGCGCTGGGTGAAGCAGCAGCTTGCAACTAAACAGGGAGGAACCATAAAATAATGACAAACAGGCACAACCTATCAACTCCTAAATACGCTCAAGGGCCCTATCCTGAACAAATGCGCCACGTTCGGGGGATTAAACGTCAATGTAGTTTGAAACCGGCTGGCAGTTGAGTTTTGAAGATTTGTAGCAATCCCCCGCCCTTTTCAGTCTGCGACTTACTCCGTGAAAAGGGCGCTTTCAACATCCGCTAATCCTTCTCCTTCACCTCCACAAAATGTTCTTAAAATGGGCGATCTTGTGGGTTGTAAGGAAGAGCTTTCCAAACCACCGGTGGCACACAGATGCAGAGAACAGCTGCAGCCTAACCAGAGAAAGCAGGCTGATCATTTTTGCATATCCGCGATGCCTGAATAACCTGTTTTGCCAATACAACAGAAGTGAATAGAAATGCAGAGTGTGTTTCTCCCTCTGCCTTTATCCTCAAACGACCCACTCTTTGCCCTGTCCAACTCCCACTTTTAAATAACCCAACTCTTTGGAAGAAGACCCTTTCAGCACCGAGCATTAGCACTGGGCGTAGCTCTGGCAGATAAAACCACGTCCTCTCCCTGCTCAGCCCTCAACCCCTAAGGGGCTTTGCCTCTTTTTGTCCCTCTTTTCTCCTTCTCTGGCTCATGCCCACTTGGTAAGATACTTACAGAACTCTTCACAGCTTCCTCAGCATTGCAACAGTAGCTAATTCACACCTCTTACCCCAGATAGATTGTGTTTCTTGAGGGGGATACTTCTTAACAGTGAGTCTTCAACCCCTTCTGATTTGCAGACCAGACCCCATAAACATCTCCTGCTGGGCAGACTTTCAGCCCACTGATGCCTCTTGCTTGCTTCTCTCCCTTACTTTTACCAGGCAAGTCCCTCAGGCTACGAGTTCCCAGGATCCACGACCCGGAGGTGGAAACTGTTGGTCTCTGGCCAGTCCTTCCAATGCATCCACCGACACTACCCCTACCTGGACCTTTCCACGGATCACAGCAGCACTTTCTAAAGCTGAAGTGTTGGTGAAACCTGACAGCCCATCTCCCCTTGAACCACCACCTCCTTCATAGCTATCGGTTCAGCCCACTCCCTTACCTGATCTATAAGCCTTCTCTGCTTTTGCATCGATATGGTTTTTTTTTTAATGTAACAACTACAGCTCCCCCTCTCCTTTAGGCACGCCGCTCCAGAGAGGGCTCAGTGGACTGAGCCCTGGAAAGGGTGCAATGGCAGTAGCTGTATGGAGCAGACCAGCCAGGCAGCAAAACATGGTGTAAGGAACAGACAGACCTCGCGGTGCTTTGGACGGAAGACCCAGTCCCGCTCTCACCGACATCAGGGACCCATTGCGGTTTGCTTAAAAGGAAGTTTATTTCCCGTGGGCAGTAGAGGCTGGGATTTTTCTAAGGAGCCTAAGGAAGCAAAGCACCCAATTTCCATTTCCTGAAGGTACCTTTGAAAATCCTGGTCTGTGCTTCAATCCTGACACATGCAACAGCAGCGATAAAATATGAGGTGTTAGCAGACTGCCTTTTTTGTTCTCCTCCCTCCTCTGACCCGGTACTTCGCTGTCTTGTCCCTTGCGGAGTTAGACCGGGGAAAAGGAGCATAAAATGCTACTAGTTCGAAGATGCTGTGGTTCCTCCAACTCGCCTCCCATCCCCCCCGACCCCATCCCCCCACATTTCAAACAGTTATAAATGACTGTGCAACTCTGCAGGCAGCGGTCTCAAATAACCACACCAACCCTCTCCCCTCCAACGGCTTTATGTCTCTTCCTTCCTCTCTTTGGGGCTCCGGATAGCAACTATCAAGGTGTTCTGCTTCACTCTCAAGAGTTAAGTTGCTGCTTCACCCACCACCTTTGGGAACCTGCCACAGCAAACTGCCACAGCAGTGAATTCCCAAGGCGTGGATTCTCAGCTGAGAAATCCCTCCCGATGTCCTTGAGGGGTTTTACCATGGGAACTGAAAACAACAGGCTCCCAAATGATCTTAACTGCCATGACAGGTTGTAAGGCAGGATTTCAGGTATCGGAGCCCCAGACCATGGGACCGCCACGGCCAGCTTCAAGAGCATCCCCCTGTACTGGGGCCTTGCCCTTTGTCGGCCAAGCTCATAAAAGCTGCCCCACAGAAGCCAGCTGTCCCGGCTCTTCAGAGCACTCCGGCAAATCCAAGAACATCTTGGAAACATTACTGCTCTCACCGCACTGAGTAAACTCTCCTCACAACTCCCAGGCTGCGGCAGGGACAGAAGATCAGCTTTTCTATTCAAAAGCAGGGTCCTCTTCCATTAGAGCAAAGCAAGCCTAAGGAAAGTTGCTACAGGAGCTTCAGTTCGGCAGAGCAGACAGATCAGGCCAGAGAGGCCAGCCAGCAAAATACATTTGCATTACACTTTCTATATATGGTTCAGAGCATGGCACGCCCCAGTCATGGCTTTTATTCTCTTTAAGGGCCCGGCCCTGTAAACACTTAATTTTACATGTGCAAGTAGAGCGCCAGTGAAACACAATGGAGCTACTCATGCAAATAACGTTAAGAGTGTGTAGGGCTGTGGCTCTGTTTCACTATTTCATCTGCAGCAGACCAAATTTAAGAGGATCCTGCCACGCTCTCTCACAGTTATTGCCGCGCACTTGTGCCAGTTACTCTTTGTGTAGCCACACTCATAGGTGAGCTGTTTTAAGTGATCTGACTGTTTTTCAAAAGCCCTACTAGCAAGAACAAATCCTTAATGCCAGACCAGCTCCGATGTAGATTTCATCCCCACAAGCTGCTGAACTGGCACAACTGGAGGAGGTGGAAACATCTAAGGAACAGGAACTTTTGAAGATGGGATTGAGGGCAGGCGAAACGGCGACATAGAGCCTTAGCATGTGAAGGCTGGAGGCATTACTCTCTTCTGAAGTTACACCTTGCTCCTGACCATCCACTCTCTGAAGCAGAGCCTCTTCCCAACAACACAGTCGTTCCACCTGAAACCAGCTTCACCTCAAATGCAACAGCAGATTGAGCCTTTTCAGTCATTAATGCTTAAAAACCTTCCCTCAAAAAAATCTGACACCATTAAGAGGAACCTGCCAACAGTCACTATACTCAGGATCAAGGATGTGCGCTCCTCCTTGCAGGTAAAGGACATACATCTGTAGCCACTACACCGCTTCTTCTGCAGTCAAAGGATCCCTCACTATTACCTTTGACATGGCACATTTGGGCCATGCAAAGTGTTCCCTACGATTTTTTTTTTTTTGGTTCATGGGCTATTTTATCTCTAGCAACTCTGTGCTGAAATTGCATCACATCATATTTCCTGTCTGCCGAGGCAAGATGTCCCTCTTTCCGTGTGATTATAACCTTCCAGCAGGGAACCTCCACTAACTCCTTAAGAGCTTTGCTCTCTATACTGCCTCCCGACTTCTGCATTCATGCACACCTGTGAGAAGTGGGTGTAAAATGCGATCGCTGTTGGAAGTGAAGAATACACATCATTAGGATGATGTTTTGCTTTGTTTGTTTGCTTTAGGTTTCGGGTTTTTCACCCTCTTTTTGCTCTGGTGTAAATGATCAGAGGAGCTGCAGGACAAGAGCGAGATCAGGCTCTATGAGGTCTTTTTCTTAGGAGCTTTGAGTTTTACATGGCTGCGTGCTCTAATGAGCCTTCTCGAAAGGAAACAACCCATTGCTGCAAGGAATCCAGGTGATTACAGTTTGCATACCGCCGTGATCTCTCTGCATGGGCACAGGGGAGCTGCCTTCATGAATCTTGCTGCAGGATGAAGTCTAAAGCTGGACCGTGTGAAAGGGATGGGAAAGGACCACAGGGAAGGGTAGTTTAACATCCACTGTTAGCTTGGGAAAAAAAACTCCTTTCAGAAAGTCTTTTATTTATTGTAAATCATTCCTAAAAGATTAGAAAATCAGGCCTGGGGGAGGGAGGAAGACTGTTGTGGCTTTCTTTCTAGTTCAGTGTCTTTTGGTATCAGACATTACCCTGAGTTTCCCCGGTTTTGCAAACATCAGAGAAGATTCTTAATTTGGTTTGGGTGAACAGCCCCTCTGCACCCTGACTTGTGTGGGACTTCACAGACTCACAGGGGATGGAAATGCATCTATATCTGTACCAATGTCAGTATCCACACACCCACACACACATGCACCCCCGCACCCTCCCCCCAAAACACATACACACACCCCCCACACCTCTGTCCCCACTGCTCGCATAAGACCACCTGTAGCTCACCTATACCGACTACTACTGCCTCGCTGGCCGCACAGTGCACAGAGCTCTGTTAGGAAGGAGACTGCCTAATGGATCTGACCGGCACTGGCTGCGCAACATCACCATATGGCAACAGCCTACAGATGGTGGCAAATTCAGCCCGGCAAGCAAGGCCTTGCTCTCACTTTTCCTATCTATCTATGCTGAAAAGAGAGGAACGATTGATCTTGTGTTTTCCTATTCGCACATGAACATCCAAACAAATCTGAGCCTTAATCAAGTTTGGGCTGGAGCGTGGAACTGGGCCTATGGTTAAAACACTCTTCTGGATCTCCAGAGAGACTTCTAGTTGATCTGCCCTCCTTCAGGACATTATCCCACATCAAAACTCTGATGAGATGAACAAATCCCATGTATTATAACATTCCAATTGCAGAAAGCTCTCGCCCTGTTTAGAAAATCATCTCTCAAGTCAATAGCAGGTGTGAGGCAAATACCATGCAGCCACAGAGATAAATGCTTTAGCACAGCTTTATCTGCTATGATAAAAAAAAAAAAGGAGAAGAAGGAGGAGGAGAGAAGAGATACTGAATCAGAAAGGAAATCGGGTAAACAGAATCTGGGGAAACACATGCTCATGCAACACATGAAAAACATGAATTCATACTAAACAAAGGTGGGAAATTTTGGCATACAGGAGACTCCAAAATCAATGTTTGCCCAGGAACACTGTTCCCATTACGTTGTGCCCACGTTTTACAGGGAACCGCTAACACACACCACGTGCTATGGTGCTGCCAGGAGAATTTGGCTGTGGAACTGCCTGACTCCTGAGCGTTTTAAGATTCTCAGCCATGACTCCCTTTGCACGTGTATGACCATCTTTGACTTCAGTGAAGAAAGACATGGCAGCAGATGGAAAATTGTCCAACTCACCTCCTGTTTCTGTTTAGCCACCTGCTGAGCCTACTCCAAGACAGCAAGCCCTCCTGCACGGCTACGCAGCTGTGTTCTCTGTAACACCTGCCCCACAGCGCTGGGGGTACACATGTGTGCACTTTCATGGCATAAAACAAACAAAATGAAATTTCATTCTCAAAGTAATACTTCTGAGAAAGCCATGACCAGCTGAAGAAAGCACCTTTCATTAGGAGCATCCTTCTCACGGGATAAATAGAAGGAAACTAAGTTTGCCCTCAGACAGACAGAAGAAGTCATCTGTCCTCAACACGTACAGCAGCCCTCTTGGCATAACAGGCTTTTTGTGCCTTCCACTGCTGCTCCTCCAGCACTCGGCTGCTCAAGGTACCTGCCTGCTGTACAACAGGGTGTCAGCGCAGACGGGTTACACTCACAGACTACAGCTGTCCCTACAGTCAGCGCACAGGTGTTTGAGGGCAAAATCTAGCTCACATCTCTCCAGCAAGGCTACAAGAAAATAAAAATAAGTTCAGCATGATTTCCCCTCTAGATTGCACACGAAGAAGAAACTAAGCCCCCACTGTACTGCAGACTGGCCCATTAAAGCGAATGGTTAAATTCTTGCTATGAAAAAGTAGGCGTTGTTGTCTGTTTTGTGAGGCAGAAATCAATATTCCCGCCTCCTCTCCTTCTGTTATTTCACCTTGAGATACTCATGCTCAGATAGATGAGATCTGAATCTTACTCACTGTTACTGCAACTTTTCTCTCTCCAGCATTTCACAGGGTCACAGATGTTCTTGGAGTCCTAACCTGCCTGTAATTTACCACTCAGCTCCCTAAACTGAACACAACTGGTAACTGAAGTAGTGACTGATTTTTCTTCCAAATCACACCATTGCAGCTGTTTCTAACTATTTATCTACACCTTCTATCTATCTCAGTCATTTTGCTCCCTGTGCGCTCCAATAGCAACCCTCTCTCTACCACAGCCTCTTTCTTCTCTGGACCCCTATAATTCACTCCCTGGTGCTAGCCTCTTCCATACCATGGCCATCTTGTATAAATGATGTTTTATTGTGAAATGCCCCTTCTGCTCTCTGTCTCCCTTTAATCTAACTGTGGGTGGTAGCTTGGTTAAGTATACAAGCTGGGGGTGGGAGGTGCAGCTCGGGGGGAAGGACCTGGGTGACTGATACTCAGCCCAGGCGAGTCTGAAGCAATGCTGGCTGGGGAGAGACAAGCAGGGTAAAATAAGCTAGCACCACACCTCAACAGCTGCTCTTCCCACTAGGTTTCCCTTCAGCAGTTCAGATTCAGGGGCCTGGACCGATTCCCGCAGACCAGGTAGCAATAATGCCAGGCTGACTGGGCTGTTCTGATGAAGATCCTCTTGGATACAGCTCTGTCTACTATCATGACTGCCTCTGTCACCTAAGGAGTCGACAACTGCAATATGCTCTGTTTGGCACCGTGCTTTAAATCCATTCATAAACTGAAGGCAGTGCAGAATCCAGCACTCTGTTAGATAAGCCGTGTCTCTCACCCACGATCATTCTCACATTTGTGCTCCATTTTTATGCCATCTGACCACTGGTTTCCAGACAGATTTTAACACGTTCCTGTTGACCTCAGGTGCCTCGCGTACCAGTACCCTTCCCACCTGAGAAATCACTTCTTATGTTTCCTAGAAGCTTTAGAAAAGACATCGGGTATTCTTGCACAGGTACCTAGGAGAGTAGAGTTGAGGGTTGTTCAGTCTTTAATTTGCCATTGTTTGCTGATGACAGTCTGATGAAATTGCTTGAGTTATAATGAAGACAGTTTTCATTATCTGTCATTTAAAAATGTCAAGGGAGCTTAGACTGAATGGATAGGTGCTACCTGTTGTTTCAAATAGCTTTTGATGAAGGAAATACATTTCAAAAGTACCAGTCACTGATTTACAGGTGCTGTACAAAGATTACATAAAACAGTGAGATCCCTCCAAAGAAAACAAGCAGATTCTCCCTCTTGCTCTTTAGTTTAAACATTGGCTTATCAGCAGTGTGGTGCTGACTTTCTTCTGCAGTAATCATCAGCAGCTTTCAGATCTGGAAGATCCTAGATGATAGAGGACAACACCAACAAAACCAGAAGAGTCTTCATTATTACAGGGCGCTCAAGAGTTTTAGCTCAGCTACGTGAAAGCTTCACTCCCGTTCTTCGGCATTTTTACTTGCGCACTTTTATGGTGCAAACTCTGGACCACTTTTTAGCAACAGATGTCATGACCGGACATACTTCTGCCCAAACATTTTCCTAGTCCTTCTCTGCTGAAGGTGTCGGCCTCTCACAGCTGAACTGCAATAGTAGACCGCGTGAATGTTCCTAGTCCATCTGAGCACAAAATCTGCCAGCTTATTTTAAATCATATCTGTTTATTCCCTAGCATGAATACATCCGCTTACAATACCAGCCTTGCAGGTCCTGAGAGATGCCTAGGACAGCATGTTTATTTTCTGTCTATATCCTTGTATTTTAGAGCATACATTTAACACGCGAAATGGTGCTGCATCGGGGACCTGCCTTGGTAACGTAACTCTGACGGGATACACTCTGTGCCTTGGCTTGCTTACGAGATGGGCCACTCCTACACACAACCTGTACCTTTTGCCTGTCCTTTCTGTCAAACCAAGACAAAATGAATGCCAGCAGTCCAGCCAGCGTGCAAGGAATGCAGGTAGTACTCTGGCTACAGTGTCTTTAAGAACCACTTGAATTTTTGATAATCGCTTTTATATGAGTATCCAGCACCAAAGACTGTAGCACGAATATCTTGTAAACATTTAAATGCTGAAGCACAGGTACCTTCCACTTAAGAGTCAGATAACAAGACTACTGCTGCTTTGTCCAGTTGACACAACTTCAGCCTGCCTGGGTGCCATGCAAGTCAGCTGACTTCCTCATCCAGGTGCCTATTCCCGCCATGTGCAGAGAATGCAGCATCCTCCTGCGGTGTCCCAGCTCTCGGTGGTGTATATGATGTTCAAAACTAAGATTTGATAGTAATGAGGAAGGAGAGAAGGACTGAACCTAAGAACGGTGGACTATGAAGTCACAGATGCTGGGAAGAAATAACAGTTGTTCTGAGACCCTACCATTTCCATGTTTTGTTTCCATTAGGGCAATGTTTCCCAGGCACGCACTTGAGCCATCCTTACAAAGCCTCTCCCAAAGAAAAGGGGTTATGTTCCTGGCAACACGTTCCAATAAAACATGTCCCCATCTCCCTGCTGCCATAAGCAACCACAACTCCAATGATTTCAATAATGCTGCACCTTCTGTGGCCCTAGGGCTATAACACTACGGTCAACAAAGCCACATACCGTAAGCCAGATGTTTAAGGTCTGAAACCAAGCCTTCAATGTCTTACATGTATGATCCACCAAACGATGGCTGAACCCACACCTTCAGCTGCCTGTCACAGAGCTCTTTCACCTACCAGCACAACATGGATCCCAGGGCCTCATCCTGAGGCAGAGCAATGGGTGGTGGACCTCAGCCTGCTCCTCATGGGCACTTGCCCTTGAACGGGTCACAGTACCTCGCTCCTCCAGGCTCTGCACTGCATCAGCACTCCCACCCTCCCTGCTGAGTCCTCTGCCCTCTCCAAAGAGAAACCCTGCACCCCACTCTAACGGCCACAAGGATGAGTTCAAGCAATAAAATGCTGAAACCAAAACCAAATGACCTTACAATTTCAGCTGCTTACCACTCCAGTTTCTTCACTTCCCCATCATACAGCTTGTTTTCCCTTTACATCTAAAACATCCAAACAAACACCACTCACTCCGAGCAACCGACAGCTCGAGGCTGTCGCCAGGCTAGGTTTGGGATCCACTGGTGCATGCTGAAAGCAGACCCACGGCTCAGTTAGACGACGGCATACAGCCTGGAGTAAGGAGGATGTAAGGCTGGATAGTTGCTCAGGACCGAGTGAACACAGCAAATGAATGGTATTTGCAGCTTCAGAAGTGGTCCCCGAAGGCCAGCAGTAAGGGACTTTGGCTTGATAATATAGTCTGGGGAACGTACTGCACAGGCATCCAGTGAGTAATGTTGAAAATCCATACGCAAAGGAAATGTTTTAAAACAGAGGAGGAAAATCTACTTGAAATCAATACTGTGAAGGTCTCTAAAAGGAAACACTCTGCAAAAAANACGTACTGCACAGACATCCAGTGAGTAATGTTGAAAATCCATACGCAAAGGAAATGTTTTAAAACAGAGGAGGAAAATCTACTTGAAATCAATACTGTGAAGGTCTCTAAAAGGAAACACTCTGCAAAAAAGGACACATTCGCCACATATAAATCTTTAATGATGTCTTGTAGTTCTAACAAAGCCTTAAACAAAAACACCAAACCAAAAAAGCAGATACTGTAATACATCTGACAGAGCAATCATCTTCACATGGCAAAATATGATTTTCACACTTGGTAAATGAAGTGACTCTGCTGCATCCCGAGGCCAGGGTTAGGGGCTAAGGTGAGCTGTTAATGGCAGGTTAGAGACCACATAATGGCTCTTCAGGGAGCACCTTTCAGATGCTCTTTTCATGTACAGTAGCGCACAGTGATCAGAAGGCACTGGTGGCACATACTCAAGTCACTGTCACTGACAGTGGTTCTAACTGTGCCGTCGCCAGTTGATAGCTCGGGTTAAGATAGCCTGCTTGCGTGCCAGTGCTCCTCAGACACAGGATAAAGCTTGCTCTCTTGTAAAAGCAATCCCGTATTCTTTCATCTGCCTCCTGGCATGCCTTCTGCAGCACACCAGGGTTAACCACTCACTCTCTTCTCACAGACAAAGAGTGAAGCTATAGAGCCGAGACAACAAACTTTTCGACTGCATACAGCTAGACCCTCTGAGCCATTGAAAGAAAAGCACACAGTGAAAATCAAGGAAAACACAGGCTGTGCTAGTAGGAGTCCGATGGCATTCAGAATCTGCCCTGTATCAGCATGCAAGACTGCCAGATCCAAGCAGGATGGCTACACAATTTGCTAATCACTTGGGAACAAGAGAGAATTGAGACCTGTGGGGGCCAGCACGTCCCAGAGGTACGGATACTTGCAACAAAAAATCCAAGTGGAATCAGCAAGAGGAAGAGGCAAGGAGAAAGGTGCTACATGTTCTAGCACCAAACAAGACATGTGGCTTAACAAGACACTTCAGAGTATCTGGCTCCAGAAATCAGACTGTGATTCCCAGTTCTTTAACTCCCAGCTCCTGCTGATTTCTGTGGATAAGGGGGATGTTTGGCACTCCCAAGATCAGACCCCAGATCGAATGCTTTTCAAGAAGTACACAGATGAGCGTGTTCCTAGGGAAGAATGAGCTAGAGCTAAGCCTTCAAATGAGCACAAGGAGAACCTCCTGCCCACAGACAGGAAAGTGGTAACCTCCTTCACTTCCTTTGTGGCTTTAACCTAAACCACAGCTCCTCCCTTTGGGTTAGGAGTCTCTTCCACTCATTCAGATGTTTGTCAGCTTGTCTCTCTCTACTACCCAGCATTCATTGCTGCCACATTGGAAAAGAAAATCTCTCCTTCTTTTTCTCTCTGTCCCACACCCCTTTGGCATTTTCTTTCCTAAACAAGAATGGCTCCAATGCACGGCAAAGCAAGTCTCAACTACAGCTCTTCAGGCACAGGCACAGAAGTTACCAATTGCAACATGAGGGAGCAGGGAAAAAGGAGACATTGGCACACAGGCTACACCAGCATTTGGGAACACTGGCAGTGAGGAAACGCTGCTGCCAGCAGGAAGGGTGACACCAAACCAACTCACCGGGCTTTTCCATGAGTGCGAGCACGCCTTCCCAGCCCTGGGTGCAACATCCCTCCTTCTCCCCCAGACAGCTTCAGAGCACAGACAAGGTGGTGAAAGCAGGGGGCGGAGGGGGGAGATTGAAGGGAAGAGCTGCGCTGCCACAGAGGAGGCCCTTTGCCCATGCATACGGAGGTGAGAAGGACAGGTCCCACCACCCCCAGTGTGGGGCGTTGATGAGGAAGAGGCGGTGGTTCCCCCCTCACTGAGATCCCATCGTCTGCTGAAGGGAGGTTTAACGATGTGAGAGACAGTGGCTCCCACCCAAAACCCTCCTGGTCCAAAAGCTTAACCTTATGATACCCAGGTGGTACTGGGGTCTTTTACAGAGAGTTGAGCCTTGTGTAAGATTTGAGCAGTACTGCATGGGCATTTTTTTCTTCCTGACCGCTGCCTATACCAGGTAGACAGAGATGAATTCGGGGGGGTAACCTCTCCTGCTGCTCCCACCGCAAAGCACCAGGCAGCCACGCACCGTGTTGGGTGATGCAGTCGCCCCCGACTCCCACGACATTTTGGGTCTATGTAGGGTGAAAGGGAATGCCTTCAAGATTTTCAGAGATTTCAAATCATTGCTCTGTATCTGATGAGGGGAAAAAAACTAGTTCTCAAAACTTACACCTAGAAACTACGACCAAATGAATTAAATGCAAGATTTCATTTTACCTCCTTGAAGCACTTCATTTTGACAGCTTCAAAACTTTTCTCCACTTTTTTTCAAGACACGAAATGGGACACAAAACTGGAATCAACTTTTCCCAAAAATAGCAACAGTTTCGGCAAATCAGCAATTTTCTAAGAAAAATGTATCACTGGAAAAAAATCCTAACAAAACCTAGTTCTATTATTTCCTCCCAGCACCGCACAAGAATATGCCTCTGTGGTGTAATTCAGCCTTAAGTTTCATAGCAACTCTGATTCGAACATGTTGCACACACAGATATTAGAATATGCCTTTGACATCATGAGAGCAATGCAAAATAGTGTATATACAATATGGCCAAGCAATGCTGCTATGGAAACCCTTGCTTTGAATTCCCGTATATGGGGTGTTTAAACTCTTATCCCTAATATTGCTTTAACAGAATTTTGTGTATTTTATTTTCTTGCTCAAGTCATCTCCCTCCTTCTGGACTCTCCTCCTTGGAAAAGAAAGATGTTTTTGTGGGTGAAGCAGAAGGTGATGAGATCTGCACTGCATTCCTGGTGCTGCCATATGCAATAGCTCCATGAGCTACAGCAAGAGAAGTAACTGATTTGTGCCTCAGTTTCTGCAGCTGTAAAATGGAAATAAGCTGACGTCTTACTTCGGATATGACTTGAACGTGCTTTGAAATCCTTTGTGACAGCCAGAAGATGCATGCATCCTTATTCCTATTTGTTACTTTCCGTAGGCGAGGAGTTACTGTCCTCTACAGACCTATGCTGATGATCTCTCTATATTGAAGAACCAAATCAGGAAGTACAGTCGCCCACTCATGTAGCGAACAGATAAGTAATAAAGCAGCGCACTTGCCAACTCCTAAGGAGGTGGTTTCTTAAAAAGACATAGGAAGCTTTCGTGTTCTGAAGCTGACTAATTTCAGAAAGTTCCTGTTTCGCTCTCATTTGCTTAAACTTCTTCAAAAAATGTCTGTTTACCTGCTCTTCCGCAGTGTCTTCCGCTAGGGAGGCTCAGACTGGATGGATTTAAGGTAACAATGCTGGAAGAAAAGAGGACACTTTATCTGTCCATGTCCTCCATCTGCAAGGTGCTCCTGGTGACCCTAGTGGCACCTTTCAGCTCCCACCCTGACAAGGAGAGGACGCTGCAGCCAGCAGAGGCCATCTGAAACTCTGCCCACTGCTTTGGGGTGCAGGTCACCCCAGGACATATGGCACCACCTCCTGCAAAGTTTGCGCAGAATGTGCAATCTAATAACGATCACCCAGTAGCCAAACAAACTCTCCTGTGCAATCCACTGATCGCAAATGCAGATTAAGTTACTTGCGTTTGTGTGATGGTGTAATTGCCAGACTGCACATTCAAATGAGTATTTGTTTAACGGTGTGATATACAGATAGAGCTTATGCACTTGAGGCCAAATTCACCCCTGCTGTAATTTCCCTAACTCCAGTAGCAATTACTCAAAGGATTAATTTGGCCCACAGTGTTTCCTAGTGTATGTATGTGATTCATCATTTCTTTCCTATAACAAAGAATAACACACTGTTGCAATCAGCGGTGATGTCCTGGCCTCCTTGAGGCTGCCGGACTCCCTGTTTAATCAGACATAAAACAAATCACTTGCAGAGGCAGAGGCGTATAAGCATGCTTTAATTACAATATTGTAACACCAATTAGAGATCTATCTAATCGAGGACTCAGTACTTCCTACTCGGGTATTACTCCCATGTTGGGATAATTACTGCTAATTAAGCTTGGAACTAATTAGGCCAAATGATCTCATTTATACCAACATAGATGACTTCTAGGAGTTCATGCACACAAAAAAAATCCAGGGGTGATTTTATCATTCCTGGCCTCATCAGCGCTTTGGTTTTGAAATGGACTGTCCCTCCCCAATGGATAAGCCCTGTTAAAACCAAAGTCCCAGATTTCAGATGATCTCAGATTCTTCCAAGGTAGAGAAATGCTCTCTGAAGGCATTTCAGTTGGTTGGCCCAAGCTACCGCTGCTCTAACAGACACAGCGGATTAACAGAGCTGTGTTCCATCACAGCCTGCTTCCTTCAGAACCTACAGGCCACTGTCACACAGTTACGGTTACAACTTCTCAGTGCACTTAGCACTACCTATACCACCACGATTGCTGCACAGAATAAGGAGGTTTGCTGTAGGGCTCTGTGCTGTGTTAAGACTTACAATAACTTTAAAAAAACATAAAAAACCTTAAGCACGCCAATAGCCTTATGTACTAGTTGCATTATTTGCATCAATGCTGCATATAATTAGAGATTACATCTCAACACTGTTTAGTAACGGTGGCTCAGCTGTGCTCTATGTGATGGCTGAGGGAAGAGGCTGACTAGCTAATGGAGCTCCTTGCGAAGCCCGACTGTGCTTTGACTCCCCATGTTCACAGTCTGACCGTGTGTAACAAAGCTGGCTCTACAATGCCATCAGAAAAATAATGGACAGCCCATGAAGCTGTGTTTCTGTTGCAGCTTCTCTCCTCCCACCAACTCCCGAATTTCTGTACCAGCTCGCCACTGAGATTCTCAGGTAGAAGAGACACCAGAGCAACTACCATTCACACCTGCCCTTGGCTTATGGAAACGTTGCAGGCAGTAAGGAGGGTGTTCCCTGCCTAATGTTGACACGGCTGAACTGGTGGGTAAAACAAAGCCTAAAAACAAAACCTCTGAGCACTGCATTTTTGTCTGGGTATTTTGGGGACTGTGAGTCTGCCAGGATTTCAGCTGTTGCTTCTCACCCAAAGATGGTTTGCACCAGTAGCGTGATCTCCTCCCGCAGTATTTGCTGACTGAAAGACGAATGCCACCTCCCAAAACACCAGTCCCACCTCTCAAAGTGATTGGACATCTTTCAAACACAAGGGAGGACTCGTATCCAAGAACTGGCTGGGAGCACCCATCCCGGCACGCGTCCACCTGCACTACGAACTTTGCCAACTTACATGGCCTCCTGCCCCTGGGTGGTCAGAGCACATCAACACCTCTGCTTAGCCTGTCACGTCTGCTGATGCTGCGAACCAGCGGGTCTGTGCTATTGGACAGTACAGGTAAGTCAAGAAAGGTTCAGTCACGTTCACTGCACAGGCCATCTCTTTCTGTACATCCCTTCCTCCAACTCCTGTCTCAAATTCAAGCCTTTCACAATACATTTCTAGGTGCAGCACGTAGTAAAACCTGCTTTCTCTCTACTTTTGGCTTTCTCTCACCAGTTGCCTTTATCACTCCTAAAGCTTCCTCCTAAACACTTCATTTTCTTACACCTTCTCATACTTCAGGCTGGAATCCTCAAGCTGCTGAAACCAGGAATGCACCGGTGTCTGCAGGTCTTCTGCCAGCCTGCCCCTTTATCCTCACAGTGATCATTGTTCCCTGGTGAGTCACAGACACCTCCCCTTCTCCCCTCCAAATGCCTCCTGAGCAATCTTCTCTTTTCCAAAGCCTGTCAAAACTGAGCCCAGCAGGATTCTCTACACCAACCTGACCTGGTTACAATACCTCCTGGAACCAATCCTCCAGCTGTCTGTGAAATTTCTGTAGAAGTGCCACTTCTTTATGCAGTACCATTAGCAGAAGATTAATAAATAATGCACAGGAATAACACAATCCCTAATAAACAATGTACTACTACTTCTCCCATTTTCTTAAGTGAGCAACACAGATCCTAAATCTGATTCCCTCCAGTTGTTATCCAATCCTCATCTCAGCTACCAAACTCCTCCCTCCCCTGGCAAGCCTGTCATTCCTTTCTTCCCAGCTGCCAAGGCCTTTGCTGCTACCTCCTCCAACCCAAATACGCTAGCAGACACGAATGCAAGCACACGTACATGTATCATGTTGCATGTTCAAAATGCACATGCTTCCATACGCTGCAATACAGTAGCCCACGGCCCACTGAATCACATTGATTCAGGTATCTGCTGGAACCCCTGCAGGAAGAGGTGATCTTCTAATGGAAACAAAATCACTGAGCCCGAAGTCTGAGCAAGACAGTGGTAGATAGATGATCAGGGCAGTGCTCAGCAGAAGCACACATTGGGCTCAGGGGGCCTCTCTGAATGGCATCTTCAGCATTAAAAGGGAGGAATTCAGGGGCTTTAGATCAGAAGTGCATCCCAGCTGGGCATTAGACTCTAATAAATAAGATGCTTTACACTGACAGAGTGCCAGAAACCTCCTAACATCCTCCCCAAGCTCTGCATACAGGCGTCTCTTCAGTCAACGGTGGTTTGGATGGCAGAAACCAAGCAAACAAGCTCCCTACGTAACAGAGGAGGGAAGGGAAGCAACGTCCTGGTGGAGGAACACATCAGAATCACTACAGAAAGCACCATGCATGCTCTAATTTGGGACTACAATAAGTCCTTCAAGACAAGGACTGTGTCTTTCCAGTGTCTGGACAGCATGCTGCACAACAGGTCCCCAGTCCCATATAAGCACTTCAGTATGCACTGTACAAATATTTATTGTTACCAGCAGCCTGCAAAGAGAGGCCATCTCAGAAGGACCTCCCCAGGGGCATCCGCAGGGGATGATGGAGGTTTGAGTCAGCGACCTGAGTCCAGTCCTGGGGAGCTCGCTGTGAGTCACAGTTCAATACGTCCCCTTTCCAGCCAGGTTTCCACAGTTATTTTCAAACACCCACCAATTTGGCGGGGTTTAACACACTTTTTCAGAGCAAATCCCATACTCCCATTCGGGGTCTGCCTACATGCAGAGGTCTAGCTGGTGGCCAGCCCTGTATGGCCCTATATGGCCAACCCTGTATGTGGAAAAGATGAGGAAGAACATGCAAAGAAACAGACACAGGCCAGAACTAATCAAACTCGTGTTTTCCTGGAGCGCTAGCCACAGGCAAACATCCAGGGTCCCAGCAGCAAGATGGCAGGAGAGTGGGGATACTCACCCTGTCCCTTCCCATCCTGAATATCTATGTTGGTACCGGCTGCATTTCCAAAAGGAAAGCAAAAGGGCTGCTGCTTACTGCAGGCAGCTGCCAGGTTCATATCCTCAACCCTCCCAAGAGCCCTGGCTCAGGCTCTTGTTGCATAAGGCAAGGACGCATCCCTAAGTCTGAGGTTCAGAAACAAGATGTATTTATTTGTTATTATTTTCAGTTATCTCAGTGCAGTAAAGGTCAGAACACTTATCTTCTGGGGCTGGTTCCTGCTCCCACCCATGTGATTCAAAACCAACTGAATTATTTTTTCTGTACTTCTCAGAGAGAAAAAAAATCCAGCAGGAACAAAACTGATGCAGGGCATTTTCTAAAAAGGACCTGTGGGAAACGAGGATCCACTGCAACGGGAGGAAGGGGAGGCTTGTGGGCATTCCTGGGTACCTCCTCCCTAATCCCCATTAGATGCAAAGAAACATGAATAAAGATAGGTGGGGATGCCACAGCTTTTTACCTAAGTTTTAACCTAAGCTGATCTCGAGGACTGGAGCAGANAGCAGGAACGAAACTGATGCAGGGCATTTTCTAAAAAGGACCTGTGGGAAACGAGGATCCACTGCAACGGGAGGAAGGGGAGGCTTGTGGGCATTCCTGGGTACCTCCTCCCTAATCCCCATTAGATGCAAAGAAACATGAATAAAGATAGGTGGGGATGCCACAGCTTTTTACCTAAGTTTTAACCTAAGCTGATCTCGAGGACTGGAGCAGACAGTATCACCTACGTGCTACTCCCAGAGCTGTGTTTTGCGCGAGAAGACTCAAGGACATAGCTGTGTGTCCTGTGCCCTGTACATGGGCTGCTCCATAATCTCCAAGATTAATTTAGGCAAAACATGGGAAGACGTCCTTTTTCCTTTTGCAGCAAGTAATTAACCTTTCAGGAGCTTGCCAATAGTGAAGTAGAAGCAATGGGAAAATCACACGTCTCGGGGAAGGGGACTTCTACCACGTTGCTAAAAGCACATACCTGGGAGAGGCCAAAGGCACCAGCAAACGATGGCTCCCGATCTGGTAATACTCTGCCTTCCCCCTCTGCTCTCCCAGACACCCTCCGGTCTCTGCCTTGCTCTTGCAATGGTCCTTCTCTAGTTGCTGACAGCTCATGGCATGACCAGAGAGACAAGGAAGCCAGATGGGAAAGCAAATGAGGCAGAGGAACACAACTCTGGAAAGAGTCTGGAGAGAGACCTAGCCCAGGGGCAGAGCGGGAGGGAAAGAGCAGGTAAAACAGGTGAAGCAGGTATGGAGAGGGAGAGGAACGGCTGTGGGAAAAATGGGAAAAGGTGTACGGCATCTTGCATGGAGCGCGAGGGATACCATCTCAGTGTGCTAAGGAAGGGCTGGTCTGTTGCAGAGACAGAAGGGAGAAATCAGGAACTGTCTCGTTAGGAGAGCTTATGATTTCTACGAGCCTGGGACTGAGACATGCCTGGCAGGGCCAAATGCAGTGCTACCCAGAAATGGGGCTAAACTCCACTGGAGGCCAGAAGGTCACCATGCCCTGTCCTGTAGGGCACTGGATGAACTCCAACACATGGCCATCTGCGTGACCTCTTTGTGCCTTGCTGTCAGGAACACCTGATGAGCCCTGATTTGGCTGGCTCTCCCATCAGTCTAGCTGCAGACACCTCTCCCTGCCCTGGGGAAAGGACTTCTCCACACCACATGTCCACGTTGTAGGAGGCCAAACAGAGTCCATGAAGGGATATCCAAGAAACCACCACCTTTCAACTGTTGCTGCTGGCCAGGATCCTTGCAGCCAAAATCCTGTCCCTGGAGGGAGGTGGTTAAATAGGCTGCATCCACTCGGGCTGACTTGGAGGAAACTCTATCCAACATCAGATAGACGGATAGCCTCTGCATGGGATCAGGTGGCTTTCTCAGGCAGATGGGAGAGGGGTTCTCCCTAATGCAGTGACACTGCCGCCCCTGCCCCATCCAAAGAGCAACCCCCTTCCCCTGCTAAGCACAGATCTCCCAGGAACCAATCACAGCTGTCCTGACCCGCTAGCTTGCTGGCTTAATACAACTCTACAACAAGATGCAGAGGCCTCCCCAGACCTTTGGTGCATGGCTTTCCCTGGCAAAGCACTGGACCCTAAACTAAACTGGGACTGACACAGCAGGACAGCCACCCACCTCTTGCCAACTACAGATGTCTCCAACCAGCCAGGGAGAACACACAATCCACGTTTTCAGGGCAGAATGTCTACAGCCAGGGGAAAGTTGGGGGAACAGGACAATGCGCCAGGACCAGTCGCAAGCCCATGTCCAAGGAGGTAAGGTGACATCAGGAGACAAAATTTGAGACTACAGACTTCATCAGGCTCTCAGGGAGAAATAAAGCATGTGGACATTGAAGTGACAACCGTGCTGTAGCTCAGAACAAGAGACCAGGCAGCCCTGTCCAAAGCCGGCAGCATACNAGCCCATGTCCAAAGAGGTAAGGTGACATCAGGAGACAAAATTTGAGACTACAGACTTCATCAGGCTCTCAGGGAGAAATAAAGCATGTGGACATTGAAGTGACAACCGTGCTGTAGCTCAGAACAAGAGACCAGGCAGCCCTGTCCAAAGCCGGCAGCATACAAGCGGAGGGAGTCTCACCTTGCTCCGTCAGCGGGCAAGCTTCACCCCGCCTGGCCGGCGGCTGGGCCATGGCCGGCTGTCCAGCCGATCCCACGCCCTGTCCTTCTTGCTCGGGCCCTGTCCAGCCAGCCCCGCCATCGGCTCCCATGCGGCTGGGCTGCAGGGACATGCGGCTGGGGACAACANAGCGGGCAAGCTTCACCCCGCCTGGCCGGCGGCTGGGCCATGGCCGGCTGTCCAGCCGATCCCACGCCCTGTCCTCCTTGCTCGGGCCCTGTCCAGCCAGCCCCGCCATCGGCTCCCATGCGGCTGGGCTGCAGGGACATGCGGCTGGGGACAACAAAAAGGGGTCCACGATGGAGACATACGCAAGGGAGGAATTTGGGGAATAAACTAGAGAGAGATGATAAGAAGAGTGTGCAGCGCATGAATAGTGGGGGAGGGTAGAAGATACAGGGTGAGAGAAGAAAATGACATGAACAGAAGGAAGGGAGCTGCAAATAGAAGGGGATGTGGAAACAGCAGAGAAAGACAGATTGCAAGAGCGGTGGAAGTAGAGGAGACCTAGAGGGAGAGGAGAGGAGAGGAGAGGAGAGGAGAG
>VZSC01000463.1:0-55150 GCA_013398225.1 Steatornis caripensis
AAAAAAAAAAAAAATCTATAGCTCTGCTTCTTGAAAAGGCAGTATTTTTTGTATTGGACTACAACAGCCTCCTTTACTGTTAATTAGCATAGCTTTGTTGCACGAAGCAGATGATCTGCTTTCCATGTTAAAATAAATTACTAGGCCCCATATCTTTCCACCACCAACCAATGGGTTTTGTCTGCTTATGACATCCCGGTGTCTGATATTTTTTTTTCCCCATCGTGGAATGAACTTTATGTTATGTAGCACAGAGAAAGCGACATAGATTCATAATGGCTTTTTTGCTTTGTACAGATGAAATAGATAGTAACTACACGTGCTTGTCTTTTGACTTTATTAGTGAATCACTTTTACCTGTGAATCATTGTTAGCAACTAGCAAGTTTCACAAGTATAGCTGCTCATATACACTCTTGAGATGCTTTCCATGATACCTTAATAATACTTTCATCTAACTTTTTAAAGTGAAGCAATTTGATATATATATTCCATGTATTAGTAGGATTTTTGATAGCAGGTTGTTGGATTTTGTCTGACCTGATTAAAAGATGTCATCATGGCATCATACTGTGAACAATAATAAAAGATAAAAAAGACTACAGAAGGAAAAAAGTAAACTGGGTGAAGCAATAGGTCTAGAATTACTGTGCTTAATTCTTTTTAGTGTTTCCATTCAAATTGAAATTCCATCTATATTTGTAGGAAATTTCCTTCTCTGCAAAGTTAATTTGATTTGATCACTCGGTTAGGTCTATGTGAACATGCCACGCTGTTCTCAGATTATCCTTTTTTTTTTCCAAATGTGTAAAATTGGTTTTACATACAGAGCACTTACGGCCCAATAAATCCATTCATAAGGCTACCAGCAACCTAGGATTTTTTTGCACCTGACTCTTCTAAAAATATCCAGTCCACTTTGTCTCAAGAAAATTTTCGTGGTTGTTGTAGGTTATCAGCTTACTGGACTGATTTGTTCTGAGGATATTTTTACTTAAGTAACACGTATGCTTACCAGACCTTATGGAGTGCTAGAGCTCTGACTCCTAATAAGTAATCACAGAAGAAGAGAGCTTTACAGTTAATGCAGGGCACGTGAAAACTTTTCCAACTACTCAGACAAACTCTCTCCTTTTCTAAAGCACAGCAAGCAAAAATGGATTTGACAAAATTTTTCTAATTTGAAATGCCCCGAGTTAGGCACCTGAGTCCATAGTTGGGCACACACTGACGATTTCTGCTTTCAAATTGACGATTACCTACAGCTACCGCTGCTGCCATGCCCAGGAGAGTCCAGGGTGGTCTTTACTCGCAATGGCTGGCAGCTCCTGCTGAGGAACTTATCTAGAGATCTGAAGGCATAACTAGGACGCTTCAGGTTTTAACACCTCCGATATACCTTAGCAGATCTGATTTAACAGGTAGACACACAGCCGTTTGGTGGAAGCTCTAGCTTGTATCTGGACAGGGGCTGATCTGTGCCTGAGACTTTGCGTTGCAGAAGTTGCTGGAATATATGCACCCTGACACTGGAAGTAGACTGCTTGTGTTACCCCTCAGCAAACACAGACAGGGGAGTGATGCTTGTGTTGCAGAGTGAGTTGCTCTGCATCTTCAGAATTGTTTCTGCAGTTGCTGTGAAGCTGCTAGTCAATGTGACAGCCTGCAGCTTGGACTGTCAGTGATGGTGGAATTATGTATGTGCTCTAACATCATCACTCTTCCTCCTCTCTTCCTTTTCTTCCTTCAGAAATGTATAATCTGTAGAAGGGAGAAATGTCGGGCACTGGTATAAGATTTTCTCTGTTATTGATCTCCTAGAGATTGTTTTAATCTTCACAGCTGCTAAAAACTTTTTCTCCATCTGTGTCGAGAAACTGGCCACACCATTCTGAACGTTAAGAGTTTGTCTTATAGAAGCTGTGTTACTTACTGGTAAAAATCACTAATACAGTTTTTGTGATGGACAGCTGAGGTGTGATAAGCAAATTTTATCATAATGGCAGTAGAAAAGGATGGAAAAGCAAATGTCTGATGATTCTAACTGAAGAAAAAAAAAGTAAGATTTTCTCACCTATCGCAGGACAAAATGGCTTGCAGATAGTAATGGAACAAACACCACTATAAAGAGGCATGGTCCTGCCTGCCTGAAGACAGAAAGCACAGGCAGACATCGTGCTACAGCATTTATGGTTTCTGTAAATGTGTTTTGATGTCATTAGTATCTTCTTTCCCCTGCCATTGTAAGCACTGTGGGTGAATATAGCCAGGGGAACAACAGTCTGCTGCTGTTTCTGAGAATCCCAGAAAAGTACCAGTGACTCTCTTACCAGAGCGTTACATGAGATTCAAACACTGAGGTGTTTTCCCAGAATTTTAATCAGCACTTGTTTGTCTTCTGCATACTTAAAGATGCTCACAAAGCTGTAGATAGTCTGGCTGCTTTCAGAGTGCTCTGTTAGAAAATCTCAGCACTGAACCTTATTTGCCAGCTGTGTTGCAGCAAACAACCAACCTTTCCTAAAATTATGAAGCAAATGAACAGCGAACAGAATAAGAGATGATCCTGAGTGTTAAAAAGAAGTGTGAAAGTAAAATGCATTGACAAAATGAGCTGGAATGAGAACACTGCAGTCCAGCTTTCCTGTAATGCTGGCCTGGAGCAAGTTCAGAGGAAAGACATTGGGGTTGGGTGTTTTGGTTTGGTTTTTTAGAAGTCTGTTTTAGCAGACATTACTGCATTTCTTGCCTTTACCAGAGGCTTACAGTAGAAGGTGAGATTACTTAAATATTCCACTCAGAAGTTCACTGTGTTGAAAGTATTGTTCTGCTGTAAAGGTAATAGGTAATAATAAAAAAGGGACTTTATTTGTGAGATGGAAGTGGGAGAGGATTCCTGTTTGTATTTTTGATATTGTGTAAATGTAATAGAATGGAAAATCCTCAGTCCCAGTGCAGAATCTAGATGTCCTGCATCCACTAAAAAAAAAAAAAAAGCTGTATATAAAATTACGCGTGATCTGAGAACTGCCAGTGTGCCCGGCTTGTGTGTATTGCAATGTCCTTTGGGTGCTTAGGTTCTTGGCCAGCCATAAAGAGCACTATATATGTTCCACACGTTTCCATAGCATCATACAGTAGCTGAATTTGGAAGGAGCTTTTGGAGATCATGTGGTCAACCTCTCTCAAAGCAGGGCCAGCTTCACAGTTAGATCCACTTTTGAAATTGCAGATTGCTCAGGGCAACTCGTCTGAGTGAGCGCCGAGTTTTTCCCTGGCTGGAGATTTGGCAGCCTCTGGGCAGCCTACTCCAGCACGTGAGAATCCTCACGGTTAAAACCTCTGTTCATTGTATCAAATAGGAATTTCCCTTGTCCAGCCTATGTTCATTGCCTCTTGCGCTTTTTCTGAGCATTTTTTTGGGATGAGTCTGGCTCTGTCTTCTACCTAACTACTACTTGGGTGGCTGAAGACAGCAATTAGATGCCTCCTTAGCCTTCTGTTCTTCCGACTAAATGAACTGAATTCCCTTAGGTTCTTCTCATATGTCGTATGCTTTAGAACCCTAGTTGTTTTGGTGAACCTTTGCTAAACTCACTCCAATTTGTCACTGTTTTTCTTGTGCTAGGGAGTCCAGAAGTAGACACCCTATTCCATTTTTTTCAGTGATCTGAGTTGAAAAACTTCTGTTTGACTCCAAGATAGCTGGAAAACTCACCTGTATTTCCAACATACAAAGGGTATATAATATTGATATACTGTTTGCCAATAAGATTTACAAACAAAAAGAGCAGTTGATAGAACGAGCTAAAACTGTTCTTCTACCTACTTTGAAGATACAGTCATGAAACTGCATGGAAACGTGTTTGAGGAAAAGTCACATTGGTGGCAGGGTCACACTGCCTGAGCCAAACTGTATCCATCCCAAGTTTTCAAGTTGCAGGTTGATCTCAGAAATGCAGCTATTGAAAGAACTTTGATTGAGGAAAGTCTAAATTCTTCTCTTTTCACAGGACTTCAGATCCTTGTAGAAGGATGTAGTCATGCCCATGTGCTCATCTTTCTCAGTCATGCTTTCTTGAATCTTTTGCTAGTAAGATGTTCTACCTATTCTTTGCCACTCTTGCACCTTTACTGTGGCATTTCAATAATGAAGGCTGTCAGGCAGCTTCTGTAGCTCTGTACTTATTTAAGAGCATCTTTTTCAGTCAATCTAATGGAGACCTAAAACCAAAGTTGTTCACCTAGTTAAGGTCAGTGAAAGGTTTAAGCAAAGAGAGAGCTAATGATCTCTTGGGATATGGTCCCTGTAAATTCCTGTGTATTCCCTTTTTATCTCTGTGTCTTAAAAAAAATTAAGCAAAATGCAAAACTAGGGGGAGTTTCAAGGAAGTTGCTCATTTTTGTTGTATCAAAAGGTTGATAGGGAGACTGAGTAAAATATATAGTACTTCTAGAGTAATTACGGCTACATTAGGAAACTTTTAAGTGGAGTACCTGTCCAAAAAGTACGTTTTAGCTGTTGGGGGTGGTAGCTCAAAAGCTGATCGTATCTGCCACTCAAGCCTAACTATCTAGTTGGGAATACCTAAAGGATGATTAGTGTGTAAATATCCTTGTACAGTACCTTCTATGCAGTTATTGCAATGCAGCGGTAAGTCTTCTGCGAGAAAGCTCTCAAAAGAAAGGGCTCGTATTGGGAATCTCCTCATGGAGACTTCTGTTAAACTATCGCTTATCAAGTGATTACACACGAGATGCCCTGGTGTCATTTTAGATTCCGGCTGATGACCGTGCAGTACAGTGCTGGTGATGCTAGCTGGCTTCAGTCAGCCTTTCGGTACGCCATAAAGCACATGTGCATACCTAGGCACCTTTCCACATTTGAAACATGCCACATGTTTATAACATAGCCATCTGCTAATAAAAAATGTGCAACTATACACAAGTCTTTTTTGTGTTTCATAGCCACAGTGTAGCTGACTAAACAGAGTATTGGTACATCAGTAGGATATACCCTTGATTCTCCAGAAAATGCAAGTGCATATCTGTATGCGTTAAACAGCATAGCAAACCAGTACCTGAGATGCCTTTCAGAATATAAGCAGTGTCATTTCCCCTGTCCCTCTAAATTTAGGTATCCATGAAAGAATGCATTAAAAAGATGCTTCCAGTTTACTTCCTTTTTCATTCCTTGATCACTGAAGTAATAACGTAAACTGCTCTAGTGAATCATAGTATTGCGAAGACTGGACAGCAAATTTTCTGTGGTATTTACGGATTTTAGAACATTTGAATAATGTTTTTGGAGTGTGATTTGCTGTGTCTTTTGTACCGAGGAACACTAGGCACCAAATCCTCTGTGCTTCTTTATTTTGCTGTTCCAGAAAAGATTAATTTTACAAGCTTAAATTCTCATACTGCGGTGGTATGGCGTCTTTCCACATTTCCCATGAGCACTGCCTTACACATTCCACATGCCAGAAGCATGAATAAGATTGGTATAAAGACTGAGGGTAGAATAAAGGATCACTCTTAATCTGATCTGAGGAAGCATCTGAACTAGGGGTTTGCTAAAGGCAGCAATAGTTAAATACATGCTTAAGAGTTAACCATGAAAATATTTGTTCTTACTGAACCGGGAGCTCTGTGGTAAAAGGAATAGATTATACTCAACACTTTGAGAATATTTCTCTGTGGTATAACATTTCTTGCTTTGAAGAAATAGGATGTAAGGTATAACCTCAGTGCCTCACAGCCTCCTTTTAGGGCATGCATATAAGTGTATTTTTAAAGCAAAAGCTCTTCTGATTTTAATGGGCTTACCAGTGGCTAAAGTAATAAAACGAGGAAATAAGAAAAAGGCTGAAATTATGTTTTTTAACATCAACTAATGAAAATGCTAATTTCCTCCTTATTTTTTTCTAGTATTTTTCCAAAATTTCTTTTAAGGTTAAAGAAATACAAATATTGCCTCTTTTACGAGTTTGTCAGTAATGCGCTTTTTTTATAGGCTACATTTCTATGTAGAAAACAGTTCCCAAAACATTAAGTATGTGTTTAAATACTGTCTGTTCAATAGATTCTTTTTATCTCAGGTTAAAAAAAGATGAAAGTAATGTTTATCTGCAAATATACAATGTTTATCAAACCGCATTGCTTCTTGATTAGTATATTGCTTTGTTCTGTCCACTAGATGGTGTAGATGTCTGCAGGTATGTATGTCTGCATGGGAATGTAATGACACCGTTATAAATGCTATTTTTCTGGCCAACAGATATTTCCTGGACTGATTCTCTCAGACATTAAGCCTGCCAAAAGAATGAAGTTCAAGACAGTCTGCTACCTGCTTGTTCAGCTCATGCACTGCCGTAAGATGTTCAAAGCAGAGATCCCTTTCTCCAATGTCATGACGTGTGAGGATGACGATAAGGTAATCCATTTGCGCTCTTTGGGCATCAGTTCCAGGTCCACATCCAGCAGACCTGCTCTGAGAACATATAGGGTGACCTGACCAACTGATAGAGGAGTTTCTGGTGTTCCTGCTGGAGCTAGAGCTATCTAATACCCACAGCCTTCTCACAGTAAAGATAAAAATTAATTACAACAGGCCACGAGTTTGGAGCTCCTCTTGAACAAGCCAGCACAGGTGACCTATGTGACTCCTATTATGGGCTTCTTTCACAGGAATTAGAGTTTCTGAGGCTTTTTCTGCGATTAACAGGAGCTGTTCTTTTGCATCATGAGTACATCACAGTCTGAAGCTAATGGCAGCAAATGTAAAATAACAGAATAATTTTGCATCTCTCGATGGTTCTCTAAAAAATGAAAGGCAAGTGATTAGCCAAAAAACCTTAGTCTCTAATACAGTTCTTAAATACAACAGTCCCTAATACAAATGTGAATACCACTTTCTTGAATGGCTTGTAATGCCAGAACTCAAAATCACTTCACATGAGTAGCCTGGTTTACTTCCTTTTCTATGCGTGGATCTACTCAGAAATCTATGGAGAAAAAAAACTTTTGAAGAGTCGCTCATTCCATTTTCTTTGCCAGCAGGTGACACCCGTGCTCCAAAGCAGGGCATGTGTGCATTGGAAACAGTAATTGATCTTGACTTATTGCTCCACCTTTTTTTTTTTTAATACTATACGTTTTTTGAAGATTCAGTCTAAATCTTACTTTCAGAAATCATTCTAACTTTATATTTTAGATTTTACATGTGCTTGTGTTGCTCCTGCAGGAAAATGGGACAAAAGTCCGTTAGTTTCTTTAAAACACAGTTTCAGTAAAGACATTCAGAAACTCCAGGTTGGATTTTGAAATTAGCCATGTATAAGGCCTTCCAATTGTGAATTAGTACTGTTCTTTAAGTATTTAAAAAAATAACCCACACATTCTTTGAAGCATATGCAATACTTTACAATATGTCTTGTGTATATGTGTGTATAAATAGGGTAGTATACGCAGAAAATCCCGATACTGTTGGCTAGGGATCTGATGGAAATTTTCTCATGTCACAACATTTGCTGTGAGGTTCTACAATGCTGTCTTTAACAGAGCCAGTTGTTCTGAGCTTTTGTGCCTAATACATAAAATTTATCATGGAGCATGATACATGATTTTAGCATAAATACACTGTGTTGCAATGCAGGGTTTCCTCGGAGATATCAATCCTCAAATCATGTAAAACAAGCTATGGCTATAAAAGCTTTGAAGCCTGCACTTTCCTGTAGCATTTATTTATGTAATTAATTTCTGAGAAATATAAATACTGGATCTTGATCACATAAAAGACATAATGTAAGCCTACTGTGTGAAATAATAATAGAGATAAAAATAAGACATCCAGTAGAAATATATATATATGCAAGCAACAGCTATTTTGATTAAGCACCGTAACTTTAACCCTATTTCAAAATGGCAGAATAGATAATATAATTTATTCCATATATCAGAATAATTCCCATCATTTACCCTCATTCCAGGTTTTAAAGGAAAGAAGCATTTTCTTTTTTGTTTATAAATGCTGTTTTGCTCACCCCTACTATCATGTTATGGGCTTACATTTAGATTATAAAAAATCCCCAAAGATGTAATTTCTGCTGCACCTTAAGCAATACATACGCTAACTAATTGTTGTTTATCTTTATGAAGAGAAAAATTATATATATTCCTGACAATATTCCTGAAAGCACTCAGTTTCCCCACAAACATGTGGGACGAATGTCTTCTGCAAGAGAACAACTTTAGCTCTGTTTAGAAGCATTTAGAATAGTTATTTACTGACAATTTAAGATTTCTATTATGGCTAACAGAACCCAGAAGATTGAATTTGAAAACTCTTATCCATTTATGCCCACAAGATTATTTTTCTTATTGAAACAATTAGTTTGTACACCACAGACAAATTACCAAGTAATGGTATCTGATAGTTTGAAGAAGAGTGTTTCAGGTAGCCTCATAATTGTTTGATGCTGGTATAACCTGCTCTGTACGTATAAAGCCAGCAAAACAGGACTTGGAAAGTTGTTTTATCTTTGCTAAGGTCAATTCTTCTTTACGGTCAGAAAACTAAGGTATCAGTCAGCAGTTAAGCCTTCCCACTGCTCACAAATATTCAGGTGTAATATACATACAACATAAGCTATGTAAGCTAATGAACTGCTGTAGTCCACTCTTTGTTCAATGATGAGGGTCTCACCTGAACTACTTGTGCAATAAGACAGGAAACTGCCATTCCTACAGACTTGTACTTAAATAGCAATCACCACCTCTTTTTCCCGTCTGGTTTTAAAGGATATTTGGTAGTACAGCCTTTAAAGAGTGAGCTATTAAGTACTGACACCTCTGAAGAAATTTTGTGTGCTTTCATGATGGCTTGCTGACAGACTCTACTGATTATATCCTGAGACGATGTTGTCCTTATCCCTGAGAAGACTTGTCATTTCATAATGTTTCAGATTGTCTTCCTGAACTCTGCGGATGTTGAATAAAAAAAGTATTCCTTTAGCTCTCTAAAAATAGTGCAACTTGGCTGAGCTTGATTGTCAAAACCCTTCTGGGAAGTAAGGCTTGACTCGTTTCCAGATGAAAAGGATATTCAGTTGATGTCTCTTTCTTCCTGCTCAATGTGCTAACCATTAGGTGACTGTTCTTTCTTTTACAAGATTGGCCTACATCTTTCTCTGTGTTTGAAAAATGTCGCATCTGCAAGATGCCTGTGAAGGCCCTGATCCTTTCAGTGTGCTGGGGCATGGGCAGTGATGCTAGTGCAGATCCAGCCATAATGGTTTAGGTTACATTGCCATCAAATGGAGGTTACCAGCAGTGCGGCTGAGATGCTGCTCACCATCTTCTCCGTGCTTTCTGTGAAAAGTGAGACAGATTGTTTAAAATCCCTTCAGATGTGCTCTGTGATTATTCTTTTGCATTGAAAAGGAGTGTGAGTGGTCATCTTGTCAGTTGTGCTGTCTCAGCCATGGAGACCCCAGTGAGGCGCAGGTTGGCTATGATAATTTGTTGGACTGCTCCATCTGGATCTGCAAGTGCACTTAAGGCATACCCAAGAGGTCTTAACAAGAGAGCCACTTGGGTGAGTTTTAAAGATAGGAACCCTTGAGATTTCAGATCCTCTAAAGTCACATGTGGTGATTGTGCAAGAGGTTAAGGAAAATTATCTTTTCAAAATATATATTGTTATCTAAACAGTCTTGGACAGTAGGACTTTTCTTGTATCATGAAGAGCCCGGTTATCTTGTCTTCAAGATGTCCAGAGCTCCGCGTCTTCCATCAAGAAAAAAAATCTAATTATTTTTCTAGGTAAAATCACACTGATTGGGATCAAACTGATTATTTCCTCAGTGGCAGAGAAGTGTCAGGACAGTATGTGGAGAGAATTTCTGTGGGTGAATTTCTGAGGATTTCAGCTAAGAAGTTCTTAAAAGATGGTAATCACACAGAGATAAGATCTCTGTCTTTTGTAGTTGTTCCGCTTAATGAATTCCTCATCCTGGCTGTGAGCTTGAGATAATATGAACAGTAACGAAAAATTTCACTGTTAATAAATAAAATCTTCTTTCTTCATCTGTGCTACAGAGGAGAGCGTTAAGGACAGCCTCTGAAAAACTCAGGAATCGTTCCTCTTTTTCTACCAATGTTGTATACAACACTCCAGGAACTCGAGTAAACAGATACATCAGCCGTTTGATAGAGGCCCGGCAAACTGAGTCTGAGATGGCTGACTTGAACTTCATTACCCTGAAGTACAAGCAAATTGAGCGCGAAAATAAAGTAAGGGTTTTTAAAATTACTTTTACTGATTTCACTGACCATGAGCCAACTAGCATTGTTTTTTTGTTTGGTTTTAGAGAATATTTAAATTCTGCTCACTATCTTTAAATAATGCTCTGGACTGTCTGTCAGTTAAGAGGGAGACATTTGGAGAAGATAAAAAGAATGATCAATATCTTTCTACTCATCAAGATCCTTCCCCATAAAGTTACACATCCTGTGTTTTGGTCTTCCTTTTGCTTCTCCAAACTGTCTGATGTGCATCACCTGTTTGATGCTGTCTCATGGCAATGTGGCTGCCGATTGACTCATCTGCTCTGAAGAAGCGTTAATGACGGGGGGATGCTTCCCAATGCATATGTAGCCTGATAAGTGTTGATCCCATAAATCCTAGAAAATATAAAAAAGTCTTAAATCTTTGGGCAAGGTTGTGATCTTGTGTGACTCTGCTGAAGTCAGTGGACTTACTCCGGATTTATAAGCATGCATATAAGCTAACAAAGTAGAGCTGCTTGTTCCTACCTTTTATGGTTTTGTTTGTAAAGACAAACTGTTTTAATTGAAAAAAAAAAAAAAGCCTTTGGTTTATGTGCTTGAAAGAGCAAAAGTGATATGATTTTGGATTAATTTGGCAGTAGCATTTATGTTTTCACTGTAATTCACTTCGTAGTCCAAAATTTCGTGTCACCACTCTTTCGAGTTAGAAGTCTGGACTTCTAACACTGGACTCAGGTTTAATAAGGTCTTGAGCATAAAATTTTATTTCAAGTTTCCACAGTGATTTGTTATTTAATTGTAATTGTTTTCTTTCAAAATAAGCAAGTCTTAGTGTAAATGAGATTGAAATATGGATCTTTCTGAGACAACACTCGTGCATTGCCAGCCCTGAAAAGTGTTCTGTTGTAAGGACTGTGGCATAGTGGGATCAGGGACAGTAACTGCTCGAAACTGAGCTCATGTTGCTTAGTAGCAGCTGCCTCAAGTCCACTTGTCAGTGTCCTGTCCTGAGCAGCTGAGGTGACAGAACTCCTTGAAGACAGCACCAAGGGGATTTTGGTCTTTTTTGTGATGAACAAGTGGAGAGGAGGGAGAGCCCACCTCCTTCTGTTTCAAAATGGCTGAAAATTATCTGAATTATCTGAAAGATAAGCTTATGTCTCAGCTGAACCCAGATTTGACTAGTTACAGGGTGAAAACTAAACTGCTAGGCCAACAGGAGCAGCTGAAACAGAAGGCTGTCAAGGAAAATGTTGTGTAGACTTGCCTCATCGGGGTTTTTTTGGTGTGAATTAAGCAATGATTATTTGTACATTTGTAAAATGGCTAGGGACTTGTTTTATTTTAGGCTATAGTGCTTTCTTACTGAGAATGGACAAATATGGGTGGCTGGGTGTGTATAAAATGCTTACTGTCTTAATTTCTTCCTTTCTTTAACAGTACCACCAGCTTCAGGATGAATACTTCACCAGTGCTGTAGTTCTCTCACTAATTCTAGCTGCCTTATTTGGCCTTGTCTACCTTCTAATAATACCACAGTAAGTTTCTGTCTTTTGCCGTTGTAATTCAAAGCGGAACGTCTTCAAGAATCCTGCAAAGGTCAAGACATTAATGTCTTTGGAATGGGAATTAGCACCCAGGTCGATATATTCTCCAACAGAATTCTCTGTTGGTATGCCCTCAATCTAACTGTTATATCTTCCGTTTCTCCAAATGAGCCACATTTCATTTTGCTATCTTATTTAAAACAATTTATTCTCTGTTCTCTCTCCCTTTTTGTTTGTTTGTTGGCTTTTTTTTTGTAGAAAGATGCACTTAGAAGACAAAAGCACTGTAATCTGCTAAACTTATTTAAAGCATTTCTGCATTACAAACAAAGGTGTTACCGCAACTATTCTAAATGTATTTGTGCTGGCTTTGGACAAGGTACTTCAGTCATTGATAGTAACATCGATAAAAATGTACAGAGCTTAGTGGGAACTGAGTACTCAAGTATCCATCCAGCTTTTCAACTCAAATTTATAGCCTGCTTTGAGGTTCTTGGTATCAATGCTATCGTTACACAAACTGTCTAGTGCATAGTTTGGCTGTTTCCGCATAAGTTACAGTCAGACCTTGGCTGCACTGAAGCAGACATAACCAGATACTCATGATATGTTTGGGGAGTGTCTGATGCCTGTTGTTGAGTGATACAGTTTAGTGATTACATCAGATTTTGTCAATTCTGTATGAATGCTTTCTAAAGAAAAAAAAATTAGATTTTACTTTCAAATCTAGGAGTTTTAATAAGTAGATATAATTGTGTTCAAGATATAAAAGTTATTAATAGTAAGCTTTTTCAGGCAAGAATATCAAAACATTCAAAATAAGCTTCATTCACTTTTACTAATTATTAGAATTTCAATGGGAATAGAAGTGGCCACAGGATAATGCTTTTGAAAATCCCATTTTACATTCTGGTCTTTTCTATTCACAAACCCCCAGCCAGAATAATACTTACTCCTATATTCTATTATTTCTAATTGAAAGTTTAAGAAACAACTTTTTAACTTTAATAATAATAATCATCATCATCATCATCATGTAAATTTGTTATATAATATCTTTCATCTGAAGATTTCAAAGTCACTTACAAAAATCATCTAATTTCCAGACTAATGATCTCTGCTGACTTATTGGAGAATAGTTAAGAACACTTTCACCTACTTCTGAAGTAAAGCTTAGCTGCAGTACATGGCAATTTAGAACAAGCAGAGACAAAGAGTATTAGTGTAGCTGAAAGTAGAATGAATTTCCAAGAATCGTATGATATGGTAGTTGGTAACCTTTCCCAAAAGTACTGTCACTTGAAAAGCAGCTGGACAGAGATTCAGTTTAAGCTCTGATCTGACAGACACACAAGCTCCAGCAGAACATGACCACATGAATATGGACTGGTTCATCACTTGGTTAGTTAGAAAAGCCACCCACTGAATGGTCTTAAGTTCTCTTTTCCATTTTTTGTTGGTGGTGGCTTCATACAGCCAAATTAACTAGTCTTCTTGGGCTGTTCCCTCGCTGTGGCACAGACGCAACCACGAGCTAGACTAGAACCTTGGAAGTATTGGAAAATTTCCCCCCTACACAGAACTTGAAGCTTTAAGTTGCTCTTTAGATTGCCAAAGTAGTTTTAAGTATGAAAAGATAATGCAAAAGCCAAGACAAGAAGTGTAATGTGTTACTATAATGGGAGAAGTGATAATAATGGTGTTTGACATGTATCACAATATTCCAAGGAAGGCGTTCAAGATCTAGAGACAAGAAAATATTGTAAGAAAGCCAGTTGCTGCGTAAAGACACAGAAAGCAATGGGCTTGACGTTCTCATGAGTCCTATGATCATCTGAGCAAAACAGCTTCTCAGCTACAGACATATTTTATTTCCCCAGATGGAGCTGGTGAAAGTAAAGCGATATTCCTGTCAACGTAAGCTGTCCAATTATGGAGGCACACATGCAGCGTAGCCATTAAAAGCCCTGGTGATGAACCTTTCTGATGTCTTATGCTGGGTTTATTTTTGCAAAACAATGTGCCTCTTTGTTACTGATGCTAACCCAAATCTGTGTCAGTGCCCCAGTCTGCACTACTGCCAGGTGTTGGCTGTTGCTGCCTTAAAATATGCTGTTGTGATCATGTTCACTGCATTTTTTTCTAGCACACTACCATCCCGAATATAAGCCAATTCTCTAAAAGCACAGGAGAGCCTGCTGTCTGTCAATACTTGTATTCAGAATCCACACTGACACCATCTAGTGTCACCTCCTTCTGGATACACATACTACACCACAGAATTTTTCTTGTTTGTGTATTGGTGGGAATTGTTACATGAATTTGAAATCAAAGCCAAATACTGATAAATTCTACAGCAGAAGAATTGCACTCATCTCTTCTACTGTTAGAAACTCTATATAAGCAATCTTTCCCCCCTGACGGTAAAGGATGCAGATGCATATATGCCTGCAGCCATGGCTCACATCTTCTGGACTGGCTGGTTTGTTCTCACAAGACTAGAAAAGAAGGTGTGAAGATCATGTTACGCTGCTGTCACATGGGCCTGGTTCCATGGCTGGCTTGGGACCATGCTATCCCTGAGCATAAATCAGAGCACCAGGACTGGTGGACTAATTTTTGCCAGCTTGCTCACATCCATAAGCTACTGTTCCAATAACACAGGTTTTCTGGAGGAGGTAAGTGCTTGGTCTGCACCCGTCTTCTCATGAAGAGCAAGCCTATTTTGAAAGATGAGGAGAAGGAAGACTAAGTATTTAAAGAATTATTACAACATCTGTGTGAAACCTAAGATTTTTCTAACCATTGAGGAAGACTCAAAAGGAGAGAGTTGCTCTGTTTCATTAGAAGAAGGGATTGCAGTCTAGTCTGATTTTATTTGCCTTGATAAGTGACTGAGTTGACTGAACTCTGATTTCTGAATCTTTGAGAAGGAGCTATTAGAAGGGAAAAGCATCTGGTAACTGTTACACAGGTACCAAGGCCAAGTAATTGGGTTACGCACTCCACGTATGAAAGTCGTCATGCTGAATATTCTGCGTTAGCCCACAATCAGAAGGTGTCTTCCCTGACAAACCGTCCAGTTGAATTTTTGAGGTGCTTTGACCTCCTTGCTGAGGTCAGAGTGGGCACCATATACAAGAGCATTTTCTGATTTCTCATTCTTGAGAGCAGTGCATTTCACTGTGAAATTTCCTCTGCAACGGTTAGTATTACAGCAAGGCTGAGGGGGGCGATCCTGCACCATTCATGCTGTTTGTTGTCATCTGCTACTGAGTTGCATTGCTTTACTTCTATTGTGTTTCAATTCTAGGAGTACCGTAGTTCTTGTTCTCCTGGTGTTCTGCATATGCTTCCTAGTGGCTTGTATTATGTACCTACATGTCACACGAGTACAAGTAAGTGATTTAAGATTTTATGACTGTTCTTCCTTTAGGAGGCTATGCTTTGTTCTTTGGATTATGAAGCCATCAGTGCATGCGTCACAGATTCACGGAGTCTGAAATTTATGTGCTTTTCAAGTTCATTGCTCAGTAATATATAAGGCACTTCAAAACCAAAGATGGTTCACCTGGAAGTAGACTTTTTACATAAGTAATTGTTATAGCAGTGTAGCATTCAGTGCCACTGATGCTAAGCTTTTTACCTTTTTTGCTATGTTTTCCCTGAACACCTACCACTAGCTATTGAATTATTCCACTGTTCAGAAAAACAGCTGCTTGAACCTGACTTTTTCTCCTTTCTGACTACAGAGCACACTAGTTCTCCGTTCCACTCTGACTGGTGTCTGGATGTAAAGTCCTGCTGACTTCCCTTCTGTTTTCAAAATTTTTCTTGCCAAAGCAGCAGCTGTTTTGATGGTAAAGCACGATGTTTTGCGCACGCAACCCTTGGCCTTTTCAAAACCTTTAGTAATGATTAATTCTCCTGCATTACATTTTCACAACAGTAATGATGCAGAAGGGCCTTTGGTTGTTACAGGAGAGAAGTAGATCTGCCAGATCAGAATAAAGCATCTACAGACTAATTTTCTGATGAAGGAAATCTGTAGTGGCTTAATCTGAATCTTTTCAGACAAATGTCAGGAGAAAATACCTACACAGTTAATCAGCTTTGCTGATTAGCACACACTAATTTTTAGTTAAGAAAAAATGCTCTTTGGCAGCAGGAAAGTAAATGTTTTCATGGATACATAAATAGTATATTAACAGAGTACCTGGTACAGAGCAGATCTTTATTTATAAACTTACACAATTATTTGGGAGTAATTTTGATGATCTTTTTTCTTTCATAAAGGCGCAGTAGATTATCATCTGTTCTTCTGTCTATGAATGGTAGAAACATAGATGAAGTTTGTAGGAAATTGCTCCTCTTTATGCCGTTTCCCTGGGGCTAGTGCAAACATGTTCCAGCTGTTTTGGCAGTCAACAGAATTTGAACTTATTCCATGTTCTTCTAGAGATTCAGTACCTCACAGGATCAAATCCAGCATTATTTTTCTAAATGAAGAAATACATAAACTCAGAATATTGCAGTTTGAAATTTTGTTGTGAAAATTTTTCTTATATGCTAAATAAAAGATAATGAATGTGCCATGTACGATGAACATAGAATTGTAAAATCATCGTTCCCCTATTTTAATCAGTCTTCTGGCACTTATTTGCTATTTTACACTGGACAAGTGACTCGACTTCTCCATGCTTTAGCATCAAATTCCTCACTCATAAAACCACTGTAATAATGTTTTACTGTACCAGTTATCTAGCATTTTGGGGATCTGAGAGTACTGATTTAGTTAATAAAAATTCCACAAATGAAGGAACACAAAGAAAACGGAGCCCAAAGTGCTATGCTATCATAAAAGAGCAGATGCAATCTTAGAATGACCAGAAGTCAGAAGTATAAATCTTTTAAATGTCAGTCAGAGTTTTAAGTCAGACATGTCTCATACCTTACCTTTTAAAAGTTTATTTTCCTTTTTAACCCAATAGCCTAGCATGTCAACATTTAGAACATATACGTACCACACACAAAAAAAATTTCTGTGCAGTATGTTAGAACACATTGTCTTTGAATCTGCATTTTGCTTTATCACTATTAACCATGCAGCATTATCTTCGAACTATGGGGATTCTCTCTTATCTACAAGCAGTAGATAACATATTTGGTTGCAAACTAAATTAGTGGAATATATATATTTTTTCTTCGAACAAAATTACTATTTTTTATTTTATTTGTGTGGATAAAAACACACATGTTCCACCTCATGTGTGCATTTTGGTCTAGTTGGGTAGGCAACTTGAGGGTAAAAAACCATCTTGATGATCACATTCAGAGCATAGCAGTTTATGGTCATACTCTATCTGGAAGCCAGGAGTACCACAGGAGTTTGTCCTGGGACCTGTCCTGTTACATTTTTATCAATGACCTGGAGAAGGGCAAGGAGTATACACTCATGTCACGTTTTCAGGTGACTCCAATTTTAGGGTAAAAGCTAACACACTGGCAGGGCGACCATTGAGGTTGGCAGAATGGGCCAACAGGAGTTTTATGAAGTACGGCACAGATAAGTGCAAAGTCCAGGCCCTGAGAAGGAAGAACCCCCTGCAACGACAGAGGCTGGGGACTGACCAGCTCTGCAGAAATGGCCCTGGGGGTCAAGGCAGACAGTGCTTTTGGGCCCCTTGAGGTCCCTTCCAACTTGAACTGTATGACAATGATGAATAAATGCAGAAATAGTCTCTTTTTTTGTAGTGTAATTTTGGACATTGCTATATCCCCTCCCTTGAGACACAGCTTTTCAATGTGAGATTCTTACAATTCGAGGTTCTTGTTCTACAATATGCTCACTGTTTTATTAAAGGTGATATACCTCTGGTATCCTAGTATATTTTACTGATGCTGACTCATAGTTAAACTGGTTTCTGGTGTAGCAAATTAGCTCAGGTCAATAATATGCTTATATAAACCTACTAACGACATTATGTTAGTTGTTCCCCATCTACATTTACATGGACTTAATCCATACTTAAGCCAGAATGTATTTGCAGATCCCACATGTTTTTCATTTTTTCTGTAATTGCTGTGCTCTCATGTTTCACAGCCCAGATGAAGTTGATTCACCTATCTCAAACTTTTAATTCGTAGGCACACATACAGGGGAAATATCTTTGCGTATGTGAAAGGAAGGAGCGGAGTTTCAGTACATACTTTCTTTTCTGCCAAGGTCACAGAAGCCCCTCTCTATGGGTACTTTGCTGCCTGCTGAAAGCTATGCTTTTGATGTTGATGATACCCATGAAGTGAACAGCTTTTCTTCAGGACTCGTGACTTACTTTCATCCAAAAATTAGATGTTTGCTTGCTGCATTTGATCTTAAGTCAAATCCAGCCTTGATAAGTCTGAGCCCCCTCCTTTTAAGTGACACAGGATTGTTCCCCTTTTAAATCTAATTGTTTCGTGGAGTTGATTCTTGACCCTTGAAGTTACTGGAAGAAGACATATTGTGTATCCAGTAGATAATAGATGCCCAAAACATTCTTAATGCAAGGGGAAAAGAAGGAAAGCGGCTTTCCCTGAAACCAGAGTAGATCAGTATGACTGGAACAACTGTAAGTACTAGAGCTGACAGACTCATCCTTCCGCTCTCACCTTCTGTCACCGGCTTCATATATGCTCACAGCAGCAAGCACTTCGCACTTTACAGTGATGGAATCAGGGTAAAAATGGAGATGAGCAAGAGATTCACAAGACTCCATTCCACCAGACATTTTTGTTCTCTACTGCTCTTTCTGCTCTGAAAAATTAAATATTTGTAATGAGTCCTGATAATTAAAACTACCCTGGCTTTTAATGTGACTGTTATAGCAGAAGACACAAACGTGTCTTCACAGTACGTTCTCTTGGATCACTATTTGTAGCTGATAATTTGCAAGACAAAAGATGCTTTGGTATTTTCCCCATGGGAACAAAATCAAATGCCATCCTAATTTATTATTTGCATTATGAGTGGACATCCCACTAACCTTTCAAGGAACTTTAATTATAGTGAGAAATAATTTATAGTAATAATAATTTCAGATTTATTACCCCCAAAAATCCAATTACCATTAAAACATATGTACACAATAATAACTGTCTGCTTGTTTCATAATTTGCAGTGCAGTCAAAATTTCTGTATCCCTTATTCACTTCTTTTTAAGGACTACTAAAAAATAACAACCCTATTTTAAAAAGTATTTTAAAATCTTTGTATGTAAGTCTTTTTTTTTCTTCCTTAGTGTTTTCCAGGGTGCCTGACAATACAAATTCGTACCATTTTGTGTATTTTTATTGTGATCTTAATATACTCTGTGGCTCAAGGATGTGTGGTGAGTATTTAAATCAAGTGGCGTTTAATTTAGCATTCTGTTTAAAGAACTGTCTGGTATGGATCTGTTAAACACATACCATATTCTCATCTGGTGAATTCCTGCTCTTTTTATTATTCATACTTGCAGAGCATGTTTCTTCAAAATTAAAGCCCTTCGCTATAATTTGAACTTTCACTGCCCTGAGTCAGGGTGTTAAATTAGGAATGGCAAAGCTATTAGCAAATTACACAGATAATACCAGTCAACATCTATAGAAATTTTTATATGAAAACCTTAGTATCGTATAGTCTGCTGATGTCATGTAATTTTGGGGAAAACTATTTTTAATCGTTCAACTTGCTTACTAGTTCAATGGCTAATATTTTGTGACAGACAAGGCATAGTGTCAAACAACATTACTTAGTTCTATGTGGCAACTTATGGAACATATTTCCGTGTAATAACAGGGGGATATTTTTAGTCCAGGCAGATCAGAAAAGATAACGAGATCTTAAAATAAGGACAGTATTGCATGACGAGAAGAGGTACTTGCATTGTACTGCTTACGTAATCTGTTCACATCGAATGTCTAGGAAGCTTCTCTTGTACGAAGTGAACTTGCTTAATACTTCTGAAAATTGCACTTCTTTTACTGTAGATTAGCAGCTAGTTCTACATGGTGGACTTGAATGTCAAATGGGATTTAAACTTCCACCTAAGTATTTGGCATTTAGTTGCCTTGTCAAATTCCTAGCACTCAATTTCAGCATTTTGGCTGCTAATGTTAATGAATTAAACATGTTAGGGTACCCAAAGGAAAGAATCCACACAAAAATAGCATGCTAAACACAATTGGAAATGCTGAGAAGGCAGATGTCTCAAATCATGCCTCTCTGGGGGATTTAGGCAATGTGTTCTGACCAATAGGAAGACAGTGATTTCATGAGCAATTCACAGTGCTAACTGAGATGCCAAGCCCCTTATTTTGCATTTTGTGTATTCACTGGTCCCTGGACCTGCCCTGAGAAAAACTACAAAGCTGATCCCCATGAACTGAACGGGCAGAGGTTTGCTTGTCTGCGAATTCCAGTGTCCTGAGAGGTACCAAGAGTTACTGATGAACGTCAGCCGTGTGAGTAACACACAGCTCGAATAGCACATCGACGTATATGTGGTTCTTAATGTGCATCTAAGTCCAAATTGCAGAGAGATGTGCAGTGCCTCCAGGCTTGCCATCTCAGCAAGTTCTGTGATCTGACTTCGGGATTAAGATGAGTATTATGATAGCTGGAATCTTTGTGGACCAGCCCCCATAGATCTGGCACTTACTTTGACCAGATGAAACAAGCACCGTTGTTGCCACTTAAGCACCGTGAAAATGAGAAACAGACATCATAAGGCCTAAGGCAACATTGAACATTGGTTGAAGAAGGCAGATTAGCATTCAGAAGTTCTGGCCTCCAACAAGGCAGTGATCATTCAGTTACAACTTAGAATAGGTAAGAGATACAGCTTTATCCTTTATGGACGAAAAATAGCCTGTAACCATTGAAATGCTTGGGAGAAATATTTAATCACTAGAAATGATTAGTTCCTGCAAAGCAATGCATCTAGAATTCTCAGCTAGCAGAGGAGCAAGGTGCTGAGGTTTCACTCTTAGTTGTAGAGCAGATGGCGCTTTCCCGGATCGATTGCATATAATTTATGAAGCCCTCATGCATGCCTGTGTTTTTGAATAAGTTTAGTATGAAGAGCATTTTTAAGGATATTGAACAAAATCACATTAAATGGATTTTTCACTTCACTCTCATCTCACTTCACAATGTTAGCCATCATGAGTTTAACACACATTTTATCTGTTATGTCTCATCTTTTTAAATGACTACAACCCCTTGTAAAATATATTTCTTAATCACCTTTCAGGTTGTCAGTTATTTTACAGCACGCTATAAAATTTCATTATCAGTGGTTAGGATAAAATAAAAAGGTCTAATAATACACTTCAAAAGAGAAGCTTAAATACAGGCCAGGGTTTATGTGGTGCTGCCTGTTAAAATCAATTTCACACTACCATCCCACTCTCCCCGTTTACGCCCACTCTTATCCATTCCCTTCGTAAGGGGTGAAGGTTGGAGTGCATTAAAACTGGAGCTTAGGGACTTGCACTATTTGCCAGAAATTCCTCCCTTCCTTGGGTAACAGCTCTGAGATGTGTACATGACATTGCCTTTGGAAGAAGCAGGTTAAATTTCCTCAAATTTCCCATAGGAAATGCACTAAAACATTTTTTTAATTTCCTAGTCTGGGGAGGAAATGGAACTTCTTGGATAACTGAAGTGGCAGGGATAATTAAAGATGAGGCCTTGTATTTGAATCACGTGTGATAGCAGAAGTGGAGAAAATATTTTATTAATGTTTAGCTTTTCAATCAAACATTAAAATATGTTTTGTTTTATATTTGATTAATCTAAATAGATGCAATTTACATAGTCAATCAGACAAACTCATTTCTTCCTGTGCAAGAAGCGCCTTTCTCACCCACATGCCCACATGAAATGTTTACTGAAGTTCCTTAATTTTGCGGGAATACGTTGGCTTGAGAATCTCTTGGTTTTGAGCACTGAGAGGGAAACTGTTCAGCTAAGCCCATGCTTTAAATGGTTGGCCTTCCTGGCATCTAATGAACAAAGAGTGTCCCCCATCTAAAACTGAGTAAAGTGTTACAGGAAAAGGAGAGAGATTTTACGAGGGCAGTGAGCTGGATGGGAACTTCACAGCCATATTTTCCCAATTGGAAATGAACTACAGTCGTCCTCCATAGCAGCTGCATTTCCATTTATTTCATATTTAACTTTCTCCCCTTCTTGCTTCTCCTGTCTTTTCTAGGTTGGCTGTATGCCTTGGGTTTGGAATACCAATTCCAGCAGTTCAATAGTTATCGTTTCTCCTGGTGGAACAAATAAAACAATGAATGAACTTCCATGTGACACAGCCCACTATGCTTTCCTTTCCTGTGTAGTGGGGACTCTCACCTTGGCAATATTCCTACGTGTATCTTCCTTGCCAAAAATGATTCTCCTGCTTTTTGTTACAATTTTGTACATAGCTATTCTGGAACTCAGTGGTTACAGAAAAGCAGTGGGGTAGGTATCTTGCAAAGTTAAAGCAATGACTATTTCTGTATAGATAGTCGCGACATTGAGTACTCATCTGTGAACTTTCTTCTAGCATTCAGTGCTGCTTAAGGCTATATACTCAGTAGAGCATAAGAAATACTTAAGCCATCCTCTCCCCAGCAATTGTACAATCGAGTAATATCTGTAAACAGGAGATCAGCTTTTGGGAACTAGCAACTGCTNATCTGTGAACTTTCCTCTAGCATTCAGTGCTGCTTAAGGCTATATACTCAGTAGAGCATAAGAAATACTTAAGCCATCCTCTCCCCAGCAATTGTACAATCGAGTAATATCTGTAAACAGGAGATCAGCTTTTGGGAACTAGCAACTGCTTCCCCATTATTCTGTAGTTTTAGGCTAACGTACCTCGGCTAAACACAGTGCAGTCTAATTATAATATGAAATAGAAGAACGCTGTTAAAAACTTCGCTTCCATATTTCGGCAGCCCTCAACCAATTCCAATTTCGTTTAAGATTTTGAGCTCTTGAGTGTTTTTATATTTCCTAATTAAAAGCATGCACAGGCATTACAATAACGTGTAGCGTTATAAAATCCTCAAGAAGTTAAATGTTGGTGCGATGCAGTGATCAGATTTATTGTCACCCATCTCTCTGCCCATGTGAACCTCTTCAGAAAAGGCTAGTGATTAGGGGGTACCCACATGTTCTAAACTAAAGACCTGATTGATAGTAAAAATATGCAGTGTCACGTATTAGAAAACCTGGAGTAACCCATTTACTTTCCTTTTATTCTTAAGGGGTGGCTCCTTTTATATGCGTGGCTACGAACCAATACTAGCCATTTTGCTATTTTCTTGTGCTTTGGCACTGCATTCCAGACAGGTGGACTTGAAGCTGCGTCTGGACTACCTCTGGGCTGTGCAGGTAAGGCATAGGACTTTTCTTTCTGGCGTCCATGCGCACAAAATGATGCCGACGTTTTTGAATTAGCTTGCAAATACCTTCTGAAGAAATTAGTTGGGCTAAAACACTTTCAAAATTTTTCATGTCTGTAGTTGTTCCATAACAATACATCATTAATGAAGTAATATATTTATATCTAAGGTGCATTATTAATAGACAGAATTTAAAACATGGGAAATTGGCTGTTAGCAATATAAGCTTGAGATAAAGAAATTAAATCCCTGGGGGTTTTTGTATCTTATACTACAAAAAGGGGTGAAAATAAGTTGATGCTCAGGTAAACTGAAAAGAAGCAAATAAACCTGATAAAAGGAAATACTTATACCCATATATGCAACGAAACTATGGAACTCTTTCCCAGAGGAGGGTAAGAAATTTATTTAGATACCCAGTACATGGACTTTTTTTAAAAAATAGATTTCCTGACTATCATTATCACAGCAAAACCTATAGAATGTATATTAGCCATAAGCAGGGGCATCAGGAAATGTCTACCTCCTGTCACGCCTGTCAGCAGCCCTATTCCCACCTCTAAAGTGTTTCATACTGGCCCCTGCGGGAAGAAGAAAATTGAAGAAGATGTAAGTTTGTTTTGGTGGAATTTGGAAGTTGCTGTTCTGACAAATCTCACACTCTTGTAGTTCACAGAGGTCACATCCTGTTCTCACCTACGGTCTGTTAACTATGTTGTTAAGAGGTCTGTATAAATCGTCGCAGTGCTTGCTTTTACACATAAGATCAAGACTGGAACACATGGGTTAAACACATCCCTGACTCTTGGTTCACATGACTCTACTGTGTTACCTAGAATGGAGAAATCGGGAATGGCTTAGCTCTCTTATCTTCTACTCTTAAAGCTTTTCAACCTAACAGTTAAGCTCTGTTTGGATTTTTTGTTTGTCTTGATGTCCAAGACCATGTCCACCTCCTTTATGATTTAAGTTTATTTTGTTCTGTAGTTTCTGTGGACTCTGTGCTGTTTAACTGAATCAACAGCGCGTGATCACTTCATTTAATTTTTGTCCTATGACCTGTAGTATTGATAGGTGCTGTGCCTGCCAGCCTCAGAAGTTTGTTTTGGACAAACTGATAATTGTTTCCGCTTGCTGTGGTGCCAAATATAGTTTTCATGTGGAAAAAAAAATAATCCCCTGGCTTTAAAACTCAAGGCAGCACTTGACTAGCTGTATAGCAGCTATCTTAAATGAATTGGCACATGGTGGAGGTGTGTGAGTGCCATGCAGTCCATGAATACCAGACCTTCTGTATGTTATTCCCAGCCATGAAATAGAGTAGCAATCATGAAGATACTGTTTTGCTATCCTGTGGCCTTTCAACAGGTCAAGAGTGAGTTCCAGCATTCTAAATGCTTTTCATCCTTCTAGCTACTGTGACTTGAACAGTGAATTGTGCATCCTTAAGGAATGTACTGCTTCAAGATTCTTAGTTTTAAGTTGGCTTTTAATTAACAATCAATTAGTTTTACAAATTCAAGTACATGAAACTAATGAGATGTTTGCCTGGTGAAAGACCAGAACTGGACAATAGCAAAGGAAGAAATATAAACTTTTTCTGTTTTCCTGCAGTCAGGTTTTACAGAAATACCTAGTTGTCTACCACTATTGTTAAAACAATTGTGCACTTACTCCAAAGGACAGTAAGGGGAGTCAAGACATATGGATGCCTATCAAATTTCAGTAATGTCCAAGGGCATCTTCAGGTACCATTTCAAAAAGTGCTTTTCATCTGAGAAGATCAAATGCCATTTTCAGATCTTTTCAATTGCAAATCAGGTACTTAAGTGGTACCATCTTGTCTGTGAGATTTGCATGATAATAATCAGAAAGGAAAAAAAATGAATGTAGGTAGAAAATTCAGAAATTAAGGATCAACACAACTGCCATTCTTTGAAATAAGTATGCTGGGTAGATGCTTGGCCTCTTTGATGATCTGGGCATAAACCTTTGTTCTTCTCGATTCCGTGTGGATGATCTATTCCCTGTACAATAAATAACAGTGGATAACATGTTGCAAGGAATGTTATCCTGGTTTCCACTCTGTGTATTTGTTGTAAATGATATTGAATACAAGGGCTAATTAACATAACATGCAGAAGTACCATCCTGATGGATGTTATAGAGGTGCTTAGGGTGCTTACCTATTCAAATGGAAAAGTAAAAAAAGCCCATTATCTTTGTACTTACCAGGCTCTATGGCATAGTAAAAATCTGAGTATTAAAAGCTCTGGGAAGACTGTTGGTTGGAAATATATATATATATGTTAAAACTGCCTTTGAATAGTTGGCAAATTCCAAGCTGCTAATTGTTTAACAATCTTTAAGATGAGACAAGGGTAAAAAACACCTTCCTGAGGGACAGTTTTCTCTCTCTGCTGGACTGCAGGAGCCCTGCATATGGTTAAACAGCATCCTTGGTCATGCTTTTGTCCAGCCGCAGTACTACTTACCATTGAACCATGTTGGCTTAACTTGGTTACATTCTTGGTAGCAGAAGTTTTAGAAAGACCACTGACTTAGTGTGCAGGGACTGTAGGGATTTTCTTCTGTTTTACAGAGTGAGCGTGCTGGTGCTTCGTGCAAACACCGAATGGCATGAACTACTGCTGGAGCTGGAGACTCAAATCTCCCAGTAGCTAGCCGCTGCTGTGTGAAAGATGTGCCAACATGGTATAGCATGTATTTTTAGGAAGCTTCTCAATAGTTGGCGTACAACTGGGAGAATTTCAAACTCAAGAGCTATTCTGCAAGTTTTAAGCACTTTGCTTGCACACTTTTAGTGAGGCTCATTGTAGGGCTAATCCTGTAAAAATATTCTCAAATGAATAAAACCGTTTGTGGCATAAGCTGCCACAAAGGGATTAAATAGACAAATGCCATACACAGGATTTCATAGATATTTTCATTTACTTCATCATGAACCACAAACAGGCTAGTACTAACTGAAAGACATTTTAAACACTGAAAGTATCCTTTATCTAATACCATTATTAATAAGAATATATAGATAGATGCTCAGTGGTCTATGCTAAGGTCTGATGAAAACCTATTTCCATAGATTTTGCCTGCCACATCAGGAAAAAAAATGTGTTTTGAGGAAAAGCATATTTCAAACAGGAAAAGATTATTCAGAAAAATGATACAGTTTCAAGAAATGTTAATTTAATTTCTGTGCATCTAGGTTACATAACCGGAACAGAGATAATACAGCATGATTTATGTATATCATGTGGAAAAAATAGATTTTTGTGATTGATGATAAGTTGTTAGAACATTTGTATTTGTACTTACTGTTCACATGTCAATGGTGTTATAGATGCTTGTTGATTTTGCTGGTTTTTTCTGTGCCAAATTTAACTTTTCTGAATATCATAGTATTTCCAGAAAATATCTGTTTGTTTGGGTTTTTTTAAACAGGCAGTGAGAGGTGAATTTCATTTTCTACATAACATTGTTGAGTAATCTGTGTACCTTATATGACAATAGCTGTGAATATCAAATATAGGAGCATTTTAATTATTTGTGACTGATAATCACTTTTGCTTATGCAAACATTCAATGAAACTGGGGGGCAAAAAAAGGAAAATACGAGCAATAAATTTATGGAGAAGCTAAAACTGCCAGAAAAAATGAGTTGTTCACTCACTCAGGATTTGTCAGGGAAGGAAAATGGAATAATGCAATGATATGACTGATTGTTGCATTCTTCAGGGAATACTAGAATAACATTCAGATGTCTTTTCTAATCCGTGACACTTGTGAGAAATATGTATTTTACAGTTGGCAGGCAAGTTTTGCCAGGTGGGCTTGCACTGCCTCTTAAAAATTTGGCCCTGTAGAAGACTGTCATGGGTCACTTCTCTGTGGTTTTAGTGCCACCTTCAGGTACAGAGACAATGTTTCTGTGGCAGCGGTGCCCAGCTTCTTTTTTGCTGTGTCTTGTGATAACTGTTCAGTCAGTGACATTGCTACAGCATTTTTATGCTTATTAAAAGGTCGCCTGATATCTCAGGTGATGCAACAGCTCAGACCACTTCCTGAACAGAGGATGTGTAACAGGTTACCAGCGTCGTAAAAACTGTGCGATGCTGTGTATCTTCGTAAAATGCAATAGCTGTTAATTACGTTGATGTCAAAAGCCATAGCACCAAAGAACATTTTAAACTTTGTCACCACGTCCGAAGCAAAATCAAAGCCTGCTTTTAAATACTGCAGTTCTGCAAATACCGTTAAGTTCAGCAAAATGACCTAGCTGCCAGGAATGCCAAACAGGTATAAGCAAAAAGCAGAATGTGAAAAATGATGTTGCTCACGCCTGTGTATTTTCTTCCTTGTTTATTTTCACAATGATTTGCCTTGTTTTTTGAGCCAGCAGCTGTTGCATAAATATCACGCTGGCAGCTTTCCTTAATTAACCAGTAGTAATAGGGACAAATAGACAAAGGTTTGGATGCTATTTAGCTGGCTGGATAATATTTCCACAAGGAATGTAAATACCTGTGATCTATACTATTTTAATCTTCTGTCTCCAGCCCCAAGTTTCCCTTCTCCCTTCTCAGTGTCCGTTTTGCCTGGGAAAGGGTGATTCCTACATGTCCTTTTATCTCAGCTGCTCAAAGAGTAGGCACTAGGAGTTCATGACTCACAAGGAGGAAATACAGTTTTCATTGCATCCCCTGGAACGGCAGAAAGCAGGAAGCTGGGAAAAGGTCCAGAAAATACCAGTAATTGGTTTACTTCCCTCTCCATAGAGCCATGTGATGGGATAGTTTGATATTCCACACTGCTGAACATGACGAAGTCTTTTTTTACCTCACGTTCACTCCTTATCTCCCCTTGCGAGAGACACAAGGAGGTCCTTCCTCTTTCTCCAGGTAGCTTCTGAGGAGTTGCATATATGAAAGCTGTCTTAGGCAGCGCAGAGCGAGAGGATGGATACCCAAACTCTATTCAGTAGTAGCACGGAAGGTACACTTCAGCTCACATTCCTAGTAGATCACTTTAATAAAGGCAGGATGTTAGACGTTTGGTATGTCTGGATGGTGCAAGCGGTCCATGCAGAGATTCCAGCTAGGGTACCTGCAACGATATAGCAGTACTAACCCAGTGTGTGGTCTAAGTTAATATACCTTGCTTTTCAACACAATGAAGTAGCTCAGAAGGATTGCTATGCTTATTCCGTGAACGTTCTGCTTCTAGGTTTGGGGCTAGGTCAGGCAGAGCTAACACGGTTTATTCTTCATGGCACTGCATTGCCCCACACAGGCATTGCCAGTGCAAATGTCTTCCTGAACCACAGGGAGAGAGCACACTGTTCTCTCTCCCTGTTGGCTAGGAAGTGCCTGACCTGAAATAGGCCAGGGCACAAAAAAAGCTAAGAGCACTTGACCTACATTCCCCCCATTCTGCTGTTTGCATAATTTGTCTCTATTTAGGATTTGCTACCATTACCCACCAGGGTATTATTCAAGGGCCTACCACGACCTTAGGGGCTTTCGCCTCATTTCTGGCAACTGAACCTTCCCAGAGTCAAAATTATAGTTAATAGTTTTGCATCGGAAGAGGGGAAGAGGTGCTTGCTAGGTATGTTGGAAAGGTAGCATTCTGCTGTGTTTCTTAGCAATGGTGACATCCTTGATGCCTTTCCCTGCTCTTAGAGGATTTTGCCACACCTTCAATCTTGACTTTGGTAGTTTGGTTTGAGCCACTAGCTCTTCACTCAAGAGCTCAGTTCGGAGCCTCTTAGTCACGGCTGTGTTCCCATCATTGTGAACATTGTCACACACATGCCTGCCCACACATGGTAGTGTCGCCAGCATTTCTCTCCCACTAGTTTCATTACCATATTGAAGCAAGAGAGAAAGGAGGAGAAGAGCCATCACATGCCTTAAAGTTCTATCAGAAAGAAGCAACCAGACAAACAACAGGCTAGAGTGTCCTTTCTCATCTATTTTATCTTGATATATTAGAATTGGCTTTTATTTCGGTGTGTAAAAGAATTCTGTCAACATGCCCAAGGTCACAAGGGTGTGCTTCAGTGCTGGCGGCTTTGTCCTTGTGCTGTGCCTTGCTCTGAAACCTTTGTTGTGAATCATATCACACGGTAGGAAACACTACATATTGCTGAAGAACCTTCTCAATCGTGTCCTCCAAAATGAACACTTTGGTCCACAACTGGGCAGGGCAGAGGAATCTGATCACACATTTCCAGGTCAGAAGTGAACAGGAGCTGCCAGTGATTGAGCAACATCACTACCCATGCAATATGTCAAACTGATTACTCCACTTACCTACCCCTGCTTGATTACTTTGACTTGTCCAGAAATGTCTACGCCTTGGCCCAAAGGTGTATTGTTCTGTAGGCTGCTATCCCGCCGCATATTGTATTGGGAGCTTAACTGAGAAACTTAAACATTCCTAGGAAGAAAGTAACAAAAAAGTTCTTATTCAAAAAAAAAAAAAGGAATGGATAATCAAGCCTAAAATGGATTTTTTATCCGGAGCATGAATTCAGTTCGTCAATCTCTTTACTGTCGTCAGAGTAAAATTCCTCATATTCCAGTATGATGTAAAAATTGAGTTGTAAGCTTGGCTTGGTTTTTCAGCTGGAAAAAGCTTTTCAGTTTTATTGTTAAAACATTTAAATTCCAACAGTCAGACTAAATGCAGGAGACCATTACACATGTTTACAGACAACAATAAGTCAGAGTTATACCACCAAAATAGGGGAAGGATATTTTAAGAAAACAGCATGTGAAATTTAAACAGCAAAAAAAGTGTCAGGAAAATAGCTCACAAACAGGAAATAGATGCTTGCTTAGAACAAAAACTTCAGGTATATTTCTTGCAGAGCTTCACTGCTATTTAGTGTTCACTGATATTTCACCTCTGGAATAAATTCTTATCCTTATTATACAAATTAGGGAAGGATACGAGAACTTATTTCAAAAGGGAATGGTTCCTGAAGAAGTTAGGTTTAAAAAAACCAGTTCTCTTCCAGCATTCTTTCTACTTGTAAAGAATACAGAAGTAAACTGCAAGGCAAAGCAGTCTGTGTGATTTGAATAGAAAGGTCGTTTCCTAAGTTTTATCATGGAAAGCAAAAATTAGCTTCCTAATAAAAAAAAAAGTCACATGAAAAGAATATTTCAAGACTACGCAAAGGCAAGAGGTGACTGTTTTTCTCCTACTTAGACAGGAATGGATAGTGAGAAAAGTATGTGGACTTTGTAATACATCAGGATAGTGAATTGTAGATAGATACAAAAGGGACACCAACAAAGATTACAGCAGATTCTGATTTACGTGGTTGTAGTTTCTCAACAATGCCTGGGAATTTGGCCTTCCAGTTTCTGCTGACTGTAAGCAGGTAAACAAAATCATATTGGAATCACGGCAGAAGATTTGTATTACAGTCTGTGAGTGTGATTGAAGAGCAAAGAATAAGCTGTGATTTCTATGAGATGAATTATATGGTACTGATCAAATGTTTTCTAATTTAAATTAGAATGTGGGGCCAAAAGTCACTCTAAAAACAAGGAGCAAATTCCAGAGAAGTAATTTTGCAGAAGAATCTGGAATTTGCAAACCTAGGAGTCCCAAATGAGATCCCTAGGTATTCAGTATTTTTCCAATAATGGGTCTGATTTTCAGAATTGTTTCCTAATGCATGACTCCCCCTAACTCCTGTGAGTCAAGTTGCTTGTAATAAGATATGAGTGTCTTGGGTTAAGGACCTCAGCTGTGTTAACTCCTAGGCACTCTTTCTGAGTGCTGTCATTCACATGAATCATAGAATTTCTGTTGCCGTTGTGCGCAGGAATTTCTGTGCCCAGGAATTGGTATGTTTTCATGACAAATACCAGAGTAATTAAAACCAACTCTAGAATGTTAATTATTTTTGTATTAAAATTTTTTTTTTAAATTGCATTCTTAAGGATGTTCAATTTTAAAACATTTTTCTCTGTTGCAGTTACTGTCTTACCAGGTCTGTTGCTATTTTACTGCAAAGTGATGTAGGTTTGCTTTAAACCCTGCCGATTCTCCAGACTTCTCTTTTTTGAAAGGTGGATCAAATACTGCTGTCACTGTCTCCACCTAGCCGGGAAGTAATTGGTCTCCAAGGCCAACGTGACTTAAGTGGGATTATTCTAGCTTTTTACTCTCTAAAAATAATCAAGTGCCTATTTAAAAGAACAGAGAACTACAGAAAACACCAATGCACTTAGCTGACCAGGCCCTGAACGCAGTCATGAGCCCGGAGACTTCGGGTTGCATTACTAAGGAGTTAAAGGAATATTGCCCCAATGTAAAAGCATAGTATAGGAGAACTGGTCCCGCTCTACTTTTCAGGCATTGTTTTGCTCAGTTTAATTTCACATGATGAATTAATAGAAGCTATTTTATGGCTTCAGCTAATTTTTTGCTTTCTGGAAAGGTTTTGATTTTCCTCTGTCCCTACAGGCAGAAGAAGAGAGAGATGATATGGAGAGAGTCAAGCTGGATAATAAAAGAATTCTCTTCAACCTGTTGCCAGCACATGTTGCACAGCACTTTCTTATGTCTAATCCAAGAAATATGGTAAACCAAGATAAAATTTAAGTACATGGTCGTGTTGTATGGATGTGACCCTGTGTAGCTTGGGTCACATTTCAATTGTATGTTTTCAAGAAAGGCTTGGACTTAGAAAATTTCATTCTTGTTAAAAGACGTAGTTTTGTAAAAGCTTGTGTTAAAGAATTAGATTGGGATTATTTCTTTTGCTGTAGCGCACTCCTCCTCTGAAGAATTTTAATAAAAAGCAAGGTAAAGGAATGTTGTGTCATCCGACATCAATGCAGCCAATTGTCTGCATGCAAATCACTAACTTTTTTTCAACCAGTTTAGAATATTGGGATTTATGACAGTATTTCATGGGCTCAGTTTAGTTCTGAATGGTAAAGCGTATGAACTGCCAGATGCTTCCATACGAACCACTTACGCTGCCATTACCAAACCCATCCATTTAAAGTTAAGAGTAGAGAAATGTACACACCCAAGGAAGATACGGTAGCTTTTACCATCAAAGGCTGCAGTGATAAATAAACTGCTAAGTAAAGTGGTTTGGGAAGCCCTTACCAGAGTCTTTCCTGTGCAGCTGCAATACCTGCAGCACTGGAGTAGCCATAATGGCCATGATACTGATCTTGAGAGTTTGCATCGATGTGTTTGAACCAGAAACGAGTGGTTTTACTTTCAGTGAGCCCTCCGAATTCTGAAGCAGAAACCTTACCGTACAGAACAGCATTATATTGTTATTGTTGAATACAGGACTCTGCAACTCAGGGAAAGACATGAAGGAGCAAGACTGGTTTTGTGCTGCAGGGTAAAATTGTCCGTCTCCGATTTTAGTTGTAAAACAAAATTGAGAAAATGCAATTATTTTTCTCATACAATAAAAGTTCTACAACTGTTAAGACTTTCTACAAAATTTTTACTCACTGCCTCCATGTCTAAACAGAGAAAAAGACTAAGTTTCTTTAAATGGGCTTAATACCTTAGGTGTTAATTTTCTTTTGTGTTTTTGAGTGGAGAGATCGTTCAATATTTTTCTAATAAGGCTGTCTTTCTCTCTACCAAAAATGATGGCTTTTGTCCTAGCTATTGCTTAGAAGTAAAATAGATAATAATGATGCCTGGTTTAGGTTAATCTTTTAAAATATAAATTATATCTGCTCGTGAACTGCAGGACCTTTATTACCAATCATATTCACAAGTGGGAGTGATGTTTGCTTCCATCCCAAATTTCAATGATTTCTACATCGAATTGGACGGCAATAATATGGGAGTGGAGTGTTTACGCCTGTTAAATGAAATTATTGCTGATTTTGATGAGGTAAGGTCTAAACATTTTGTCTTTTGACCATATCAGTTCTGCTAAATTATTATCAACAGAGATTATCTGTAGCAACTCAGCGTATCTTGAACTGCCTAATAAAAAACTACTGTAAATTTCCTATTTAATTGTAGTTGGTGTTCACTGGCCTTCTCCACAGTTCTCAGTTTGTACTTTTAGGCACATGAGTCTGACCTCAAATTCTTCTAATATAGGAGGACTATTAAAATGTGAGTTAACAGTAGCTTTTTCAATGACCTCAAAGTGAGCAAGTCTCAACTTACCAAAAATCAACTTGCACATATTATCTGATAACTATGGTTGCTTGTCTAAAATATTATGTAATATTTAACAGTTTTATGTTTTAAACAAAGCTTATGGACAAAGAATATTATAAGGACATAGAAAAGATCAAGACAATTGGAAGTACATACATGGCAGCTGTGGGACTCGTACCTACTTCGGGAACTAAGGTAAGAAGATTTTACATGACTGTTGTTTAGGAACAACAGAAACAGAACTATATGTGATTATAGATAACTTGTATCACTTCTTTACAAAAATTTAAATCTGAAATTCAAAGAACAACTGCAGTCTGAAAAGAAAAATTGCTATCCTAGCAGTTGCTCATGTGGCTTCATCTAGGATTTCATGGTCTGCAGCTCTGGAGTCTCGGCAAATTGGTGTATAAAGCTCCTAAGCCAGAGTGGTAGTGTTTTAAACTCGATATCTTAGATGACCTTATAAGATGCAGGGAAGGGGAGACTCTACGTGTAATGAATTGCTGCAAAACTAACACGAGAATATTAAAATGTGATTTTTTTTTTCTTTATATTGAAACCTGGGTGCAACGTACAATCAGAAGCTTCTCCCAACCCCCATCATGGACAGGAACTTAGTGCTAGGTACATTGCTGCACTTTACCCTGGTCCCTCCAAATCAATTCTTCTTTCTCTCTACTACCAGCATTCTTTTTACGCTTTTAATTACACATCAATAAAAAAAGTCAAAGTCAATTCAGACCCACTAGTTCTGGGGCACAGTTCTTCTGTATCCTCATTACTACTCCTGAGTGTGTTTCTCACCTTAAGTTTGTGTCTTAGGACAGAGATTTCCTAGATTTGCATGCAGCATATGGAAAAGCAGAGAAGCCTGTAGACTACATACGTATTATATAGTATACAGAGTACTATGCACATTAATAGTTATATTAATAAAATTAATTTGTGAAAAAATAGTAAAAATTAATAACCGAAGAAATATAATGAGAATTAAAGCAATCCATTCACCTAGTCTGCCTGGAATTTCCAGACGCTTCTCCCCTGTTCTGATATGCATGTACTATATGTTGTAGAGGTACACTCATGCATATGGTTTAGCGTTGCAAAATAACACCAAATTAGAGGGCAAAAGCAAATAGGACCAGAAGACGGCCTGTGACCTTTATAGCAACAATTATCCTTGTTAAGTAAATAAAAAAACATGGCCACATTGAAGTCAACTGTTAGAATCATGTTGGAGTATATCACATGTAACTAATTTTCTGGTCTGCAGGGTATTTACAACTGATGCTTTCCTTTGTATCATTCCTAGAAATCTACACATTACAAAAAGGTATTTTTAAAACTCTGTTTATGCTGAAATGTTTGACTCCTGGGTCCTGAGACAGGCAAAAAAAATTGATCTTTTGAATTTTGTTCGGTATGATCTCAGGCAAACAGGCAACGGCATACTTGTGTGTCTGCTATAAATGCTCTTTGAACTATAATCCTGAAAACAAGTGTGTTATTGGGTAACTTTGGAAGCATATGTTCCAAAACCTAAACATGTTTATCTCTTGTATTTTGTAGTTGCTAACTGAAGGGCCATCTGAGTTAGCCCAGTACTGAAGATACCGCTCTGAGCTTATGGTAGTAATGCATTTTAAATCACTGCAGAAGGTCTTGTACAGGACTCTGCCTTTCTCTGAAATCTTGGGGCAAATTTTGATCTTTTCTGTACAGGTAGAATTTATTTAAATTCTGTATTCCAGAAAACCTAAAGATCTTGTATGAAACAGGCAAAATTTTGTACGTTAACTTGGGGTTTCAGCTCTTCCGTGATCTCTTCCCACTGCTCACGTGATGCAAATGAGTAGAAATTATCCACATCCTCTTGGCAGTTTCCCACTAGGTCTTCAGCGTGCAGCTATGTATTAGAAGTCAGATGATCCTGGGTAGCCCATCACGTGCAGACAATCACTGCCAGCCATCACACAGTCCCTGGGCTGCCCTATGGAGTCGTATGTGTCCATGGGGAGCCATAAGGGACTCAAGTGCTTCTTGTCTCCCCTCTGCCAGGGGTGTCCCAGCTTCATCAGAAAATCTGGCACAGCCTCTGATTGTGAGCCACCAATTTCGTACAAGGATTTGGACATGAGCAGAAAACAGTAGATGGGGTTAGCTGTGCTCTTAACTGAGAATATTTACACACATGAGAACCCAGCATTCTGATGAAATTAAATATGTAAATCCCGTATTTTACAGTACTGTTTTTCTGCAGCTTGACTTCAGCAGGTGACTATAGTAAATCCACATTGCCTCTGTCAGAGTGGTTTCGCTGTGATGCTCTGGGCAGACTTTCCAGTAACTATGCCTTTGATGTTTAACTAATTTCTTGCCAGTTACGCCATCAGGGCAGCACACAAACCAAGGTCTTTGTGGATCTTTTGCACAGTATAAGTTCATCGTGCATGTGGAGTCCTTCGAAATTATGTCTGTGATTTCACCAGGGGCCTGATGTGGGGTCCTGACATGGTGTTCTTCGGTGCAGGTTCAAAAGAGTTTGCCAGTAATCCTTTTGAGAAGCATCTGTCACCTGCAGCGCATCCAGTATTTGTCACCAGTCCTCTCTCCTGCAACCCTGAGGGGCATTGCAGGAAATCAAATTATTTATCAGGCAGCAAAGAAATGGAAGAAAAAGGAATATAAAGAAGATTAGAGGATTAAATAAAACTATATGCTCCTCCCTTCCTCCTCCAGACATTCAATATTCTTCTCCTTCGCTGTTGGAAGTGTAGCCATCAGCTCTTTAAACTTAATTCTTGTTCTTCCTGTCTCTTGGTGAGGCTGGAAAGGAGTAGAGCTAGTAACATTGCAAGAAGCAGACTGCCAGAGACTGAGGCAGGTAAATAAAACTATCCTTCCTAAAAACTGGGACTGGCTTAAGGATGATTTTCATAATTTTTTGTTAGCACTTTGCTCTAATTTTTGTAAATTTCCCAGCCACATGAAGGAATCCTTTCAAACTGAGCTGAATAAAGCAAATAGCAACCTGTTTCTCAGGTTTCTCAGCTGCTTCGAGTACTTCATTTATACAATCTCACTATCATGACAAAAACCCAGCGAGCTCTCATCTCATGCCAGCTGCCCCAGCCCTGTTGTGCAACACCCTACTGAAGCTAGACTGCTACCGACCCTGCATTTCTTTCACCATATTCTACCTTTAGCCCACTTTCACTTTGCAAGTCTGTTCAAGAACCCATATTTATTATTCAAATAAGAGTACAACATAAGAGCAACCATACTGCGTCAGGTCAAAGGTCTGTTCTAGTAACCTGTCTTTAACTAACCAACGGTAGATCCTGGGGGAACGGCATGAGTTACAGGACAAACATGCAAACCTCTCTTTTCCACTTTCTAATGATATGCTGCTTAAGAAATTCTAGAGCTTCAGATAATATCTTTTTACTACTTTGTAGCAAAGATTTCTTCCATGAGTCTGAGTAATTATTTTTTAACCTAGCTAACTTTTGGAATCCACAATACCCTCTGAAAATGAGTTCCACCGTTTAATTAGACTGAAGTTGTAAAAATTATTTTCTTATGTTTGGGGATTTTTTTACAAGTTGATACTTCAGCATTTCATTTGATCGTTTCTGGTTCTTTTGCTTTAGTTCATTTAGATATGTTTTATAACAACTCACTTCAGCTTGCCTGGGAAGGAAATAAAATAGGGGTGCTCTGCATCTCACAGGATTAAAACTATCAGGAATTTTGTCAATGGGAACAGCACGCACCCCATGGAGCTGGGAGCTAGCAAAAACCCCAAAGGGAGAAGAGAGCAGAAACTATAGTTATTAATAATCATCAGGCAAAGCAGTTTTGTAAGAAAGCAGGTTATATTCCCTGCCACACTCACAACAAACATCTGCAGCTCTCTAGCAACAGAACCACTTTACCACGGGAACTTTACTTTCCATTCCTCCCAGAAATCAAAAAGAGAGAGAGAAGGAAAAAAATAATTCAGTACTTGAGAAAAGAATGCATGTGCTGTAACCACCACCCAAAGTTTCTTTTCACAAACAGCAAAATAGGTTAGATTCTTTTCCTAAGCCATCCAGTCTGAGCCTGTCATTGTTTTTTACTTCGGTATTTCATCTTCCTCTCAGAACGATACAAATCTAATGTGCAATGCTATTTTGTTTCTAGGCTAAAAAATCAATTTATTCCCATCTGAGTACACTGGCAGATTTTGCAATAGAGATGTTTGACGTTCTTGATGAAATCAACTATCAGTCTTACAACGACTTTGTCCTACGAGTTGGTAAGTCACGTTTCTACAGTTATCACACAAGCAGAACGTTGTTGTTTGTTGGCTTTCCCTGTGCTGACTGCAAAGGATTACCTGTCCTGCACTCATGATTAAAACTAAAAAGCCTCCTTTAGCGGAAGAGTCACATCCATGTAGAAGGTCAGCAGGCTGGATGGTGTGCATATTAAGGAATTATAATTGTGTCCAATTCCAGTGTGTTTACTGAATCTACGCACCCCTAACAGGAAACTGCACCAATAATTTTATGCAATATCATCAGTGTACCCAGTCTTGTGGCTTACACTGTTTGCATTGCTACCTGCTGAAAGCTGGGTCTGACTGTACTTCACTATTCAATTGCATCTGCAAAAGCTTTATTGGCAGTAAGTGTGATCGGAGCTTTTTGTCCACAGATGCCAAATCACCTCAAGCAGTCCTGTTTTCTCCAACAAACTAAATCCTCTGGTCTTGACAACACAAACCTTCCCATGCAATCCTTTACATGTTATTATTACATGTCTTACCTCTCAGAGCCCTTTCTCCCAGCCCTCTTAGAAAGTTTCTCTTTCCTTCCTTCCCTGCATCCCGCTCCTCTCCAATGGCGCTTCCACTGCTGTTCTCATTTCATTGCATATTCTAACACTGATAGTTTTCTCCAGCTTNAGTCTTACCTCTCAGAGCCCTTTCTCCCAGCCTTCTTAGAAAGTTTTCCTCTTTCCTTCCTTCCCTGCATCCCGCTCCTCTCCAATGGCGCTTCCACTGCTGTTCTCATTTCATTGCATATTCTAACACTGATAGTTTTCTCCAGCTTCTTTCTCTATATATTTTCATGGCTGAATTGTGAGAATGAGCTGGACAAGGGGAAAAGTGAGGTTGCTAGCAGCGGAAGCTTGAGAAAGAGCAGAGACATCAAGGGTAGCAATGGGACAGTTATACATCTTTGTTCCCCTGTACTTCCTAATAATTATAAATACCCAGTTGTCTTTGAACTCTGTTGTAACGGGTATTTCCACGTTTACAAAGGGGCAGAAGACAAATATCTAACCCCCATTCTGCATAACTTGCCTGGGAAAGCCCTTGCGCAGAACCTCACGCAGCTTTTAGCATCTGCAGCTCTACAGGGCACTCAGAAGAAGGAACATCCTCTTTTACCTTCCAAACAAGGCGTCAAAATCAGTCAGAAATGGAGAATTGAACCCTGTGGTTCCTCCAAAAAGATGGTTGAGCCATTTTCACATACTCTTGTCTTCTTCCAGTGTCTCTCTGATCTGAGTTGTTGTACTGACAGTCAATGTGACACGCTTCCCTTACCTCATTCCTCATGTCTTCCAGGCCACTATTTCTGTCTCCACCTGGAAAACCTCCATTAAAAGACTTTGTACAAGCAACCACAGTGGAAGTCGTAGCAAATAATTCAAGATCTTTAACAGTTTGTCCTGAATTGCTCTACAGCTAAACTCTGCACTACCACTGCTTTTCTTCTTTTTGTAAAACAAACAAACAAACAAACAAAAACTCCACAGATGAGCCAAATTTTTATGTTGTCTGTCGTCTTGCATTTGCAATAAGATATCTCTGCGTATGTCTTTCTTTTGTTTCTAAACCTCTTACAAATACAGAAGTCCAATTGACATTAGTTTAACATATATTATGTCCTGTGACCAGGAATATTCTAAGGCACTTGCGTTCAATTTATTTTGCAGGATGCATGTTTCCCTTGGATAATATGTTCTAGTGTTTGAAGCCAAAGTAATTGTTTTAATTTTAGGTATTAATGTTGGGCCAGTAGTAGCTGGAGTAATTGGAGCCAGAAGACCACAGTATGATATCTGGGGGAACACTGTAAATGTTGCCAGCCGGATGGATAGTACTGGAGTGCAGGGGAAAATTCAGGTGAGTGCATTCTGAGACAGTTTTGCAAACTTTACATACCTCTCTGTTTTATATGTGTTTACATTTTTAAGATCACTTAGAAAACGCAGCCTCGCTTGATCTTGTGGTTCTTATGAAAAGGGCAACATTCTCCAGATGATTCAAGCATCAGAGGTATAGTTGTTTTCCATTATATATGCTTCACTACTTGGAGGCAACAAAATCCTCAAGTAAATCATTTCCCATCAGAAGAAACAGAGTTCTCTGCTGCATTGCACACAGTTGGAGGCAAGCCTGGGAATGCCGGCACTGCATGCGCCAGTCCTTGTGCTGTAGGAATTTTGCCTGAATAAGGACTACGTCTATGTCCTTTTGCATCCTGCTGCATTCTGTGTAGCTTTAAAAATTCCTTGGATACTTTGGATCAGAGAGGCTGTACAGACAGAGAACGCTGCTGTTCTACTAGAGCCTGGCTAGAAGCTGTGCTGTACCTCTCAACATCTCAATGAACTCTTGCAGCCCTTTATCCAAAATACCTGTCTAGACTCCAGGGATCAAAAGTTCTTCTGGAGTAAATTAACGTCACTGGAACTGATTCAACATACAACAGTGGACTGTTTGGTTACACATTTCTGTTGGACGGAGCTTAATCTGTCTGTGTGATTATTCAGCTGAAGACCAGAAGTTCTGCTTCTCAGATTCCAGTTTGGTCAGTGACTTTTAGTGCCTTAAGAAAATTCCAAGTGAGCTTGAGAGCCACAGTCGGTGCTAATTCATTCTGCTTATGTGTGTTTCATGACAGAGAAGTAAAATGTGTAGGGGTGTGCAGTTCTAGGATTAACTTTATATGAGCAGGAAAAACTAATAGTCCTTTTTTTTCTGTCTTCAGGTGACAGAGGAAGTTCAGCGGATATTAAAAACATGCAGTTATGAATTCGTGTGCAGGGGTAAAGTCAGTGTAAAGGGAAAAGGCGAAATGTTGACCTATTTCCTGGAAGGAAAGGTTGATGGAAATAATTCACAAACACGGTCTTTAAACTTAGAGCGGAAAATGTACCCTTATGGGAGAGCAAACATTCAAACAAAACTGGGCACCAGCTGTGCGTCAGTGTCCTCAGTTGCTAGCTTTACTGTAAAAGCTGGTCTTGGAGCAGGTCAAGCGTCTGCCACTCATGCAAATCAAACACTGCATTATCTTCCTTCTGTGCCAGCTGTGAAGGAGGCATAGAGCAAAGGAGATTTGGTTGTGCCATTTGCAGTGAACTTGGAGAGCAATGGTTGCGTGAACTTTTACCAAGAGATCAGAGGTCATAGGCCATGGCATTAACCAAGGACCACTACAACCCAACCAAAGAGAACTTGGGGACTGTGTAACGAACTCTTGGGATGGAACATATAAGGGCTAGCAATTCTGTTAGGAAAAGTCAAAACACGATTTTCTGGAAATGAGGAATATTTTCTTGGCATTTTTAAAGGATAAATGAAAAAAAAAAGAGATAAACGTGCAAGCAATTATTTTTTGTGTGTGTGTGTGTATATATATGTTTTGATCTATATATGCACATATACAAACAGTCCTGTGTAGACTTAATAGAGATTTATAGAGATAAACATAAAAATATGTATTTATTTACACATCCACCTGCAATGACATAGCAAAGAGATTTCTCTTTCTGTCATAGCCAGCATTGTTGGGTCTGGGATTAGCAAAGCTGCATTTAACCATGGAGTGTGGGGCAGCTGGAGACTCTCCAGGGCTACAGCAAGAGTTAAGAAACTGTGCTCCCAGTGCATCAGTTAAAGCAATCAAAAGTGTTCATTGTGCTGTCAATGGCAGATTAATGAAGGCTGGGTTCAGCTAATTGCTAAACCCTATGTATTTTTTAAAATTCTCCTTGCATGATCCAAAAACTTCAAAAAAATTCAAATTCAAACCATAACACTGGGATATGAAGTAGATAAACCACAGAGCTTAAAGGTTTGGCGGAAGAACAATATATATTCTTTCCATTAAAAGAACCAGAAAGGGTGGTAGAGTTTAGAAGTTGTTGCCTCTTCACAGGTCATTTGACTCTGTGCAAGGCAGAGGAGCACTCTGCAAGCACAGCAATACGCTTATGCAATATAGAAACATTCCTTTATGTACAGTGCTGATTTTATTGAAGAGCAGAAGGATGATACTGTTTCAGGCTTTCACGAACAGCACAGGTCGTGCGGCTCAGTTCCAGGCTTTAGCTTTACCTTTCTGAACAGCTCAAAGAATAGTCCTGCACTGGTGACAAACATGCTGTTGCTAGCTTTGTGACACTTGTATGTTTGCCAACGTAGTCTTATGTCTTAATTGATTTTTAAATTTATGCCACAGTTTTATTATATCTTGATCCTACCCAGGCTCACTCTTCAAAGCTGTACAATTATAGAAAGCTATAATTCTGAGAAACAAGCACAGTCAAACTTTGCCCAAATGAGGAGCACAGTGGTAAACGTGCCAGGAGAGCGAGGCCTGCTCTTAATCTGCATAAAAGGGAACATATTTTTACTGTTTTTTCCTTTAATGCAGACCAAATCCTATTGTTCATGGTGTCATCTTGAAATACTGATCTGGATGTGAAGTGTGGAGTGCAGCTCTGTACTCTAGGTGGGGGCAGTTGGAAGTCATCCTGCTGAGTGACATGTGCTCTGTGGACAGGTGCCCAACTGTCCTGATCGGGATGCACAAGCTAACCAGCCTCACTGCTTTCCAGAAGAGAAGCAAAACTTTTTGTTGTCTGAAAACATGCAAAAATTTCTTTTAACTAAAAGAAAACAAAACAGCCCTCCCCCTCCAAAAAAAAAAAAAAAACCCCAAACCCCAAAAAACCAGCCAAGGCTGCAGAAGCTGTCCAGACTGTACAGTAGAAAACTTGCATGTACTAGATGTCACATTTCCTTTTGGTGGGCCTATTTTATTACTGATTTCAGTGGGAAGAAGATTCTGAGTGATTCTCCTGCAATCCGCATTTGCTTTGGAGCAGTCACTGATTGTGTTAGAAGTATATGGACAAATACTGTGTCAACGCTGCAGGAGTTTCCATTTTCCATGTAGTCATATCAGGCTGCTGTGAGACTCCAGTGGTTTTCAACAGGGTTTTAAATTAATTTTATGTACTTTGTCAGCTAGGTGCTTCATTACAAAGCGAGCAAAATTAGTGTTGTGATTAAAGTTACTGTAAAAATTGAGAATTATTTCCTAACTGTACGAGGTGTATGCACCCCGGCTGATCTGTGGGAAGTCACTGCATTTGTTTATCACCCTAACAGCTATCCAGTTCACAGGTATTCTTGTAGAATATTCTTGTAGAATAATTTAATTCTCATTCAAAGCCATTCTCATTCAAAGCCATTTAAATAAATACATGTAGAGAATGAAGATTTAAAATAATGAATATTTACATAATTAAACTGAATAAGTGGTATGTATGTAAAGCACACTGCATATTTTTGTTTTCTAATAGGTTTGTAAGAACTAAATGATCACACTGGTAAATTAAGTATTTAACCAAAATGGAAAGCATTATATGCAATAGCATATAACATTAATAGCATTAATCGCTCAGTTCCAGTCACAAAGAGGCCAAGTTACACAATTTTTAATAGATGAATTTGGTATAATTTCATGGCTAATGATAAAACATTATTTTTACATGTACTGTTATTAAAAGCGTCTTCAGATCCCAGCAGTAGATCTGGTAGTATGTGAACACACAGACCAAATACAGCCGTTGACCCAACACAAAAGCTTACAATAAATTATTTCTTTGTAACTTTTTTAATAGGTCCAAGATGCAGGCATATTGCCATTGCTTCTTTTATCACTAAACAGACAGTGAGCAGAAATGAATTGTCCCCCGTGCTAATATTTTCAGGACTGTTCTCATTCCCAGCCTAGTCCTGGAATAACGTTAGTGGAAGATCATATAGCAAGCTAAATTTGAATTACTCATTTTAATATTTTAAAAGATTAGCAGGTGCTAGTGGAATTACTCCAAAGTTTTTGTAAGCCTGATCCTCCTCTCCAACAGCCAAGTGAGCCACGTGACTTTTGTAAGAAGGTTTCCATGTTGGATGGAAAGGACAAGACAGGTGCAGTCCATCATCAGCTTCCCATTTGGCCCTTTTTGCAGGAGGTCTGTGCTTCCAGGGCAGGTTGAGTGGACCAGGATGGCTTCTTGGTGCTGCAGCCAGTCCAGTGTGTGCGTGCTAGCTTACAACATCAGTGATGGTGTATCTGGAGTCGGTTTCCAGACTTTCTTTGAGTCCTACCGTGAGCATTTTTCATATTTTTGTTGTGGTTGATGTTGCTGGTTTTACTAGGGGGAAAACTGTATTTTTCTATGTAGTCCTGGACTGAGCAGTACAGAATCATGCAGAAAGCTCAGCCAAGGCACAAATTAGTAAAAAGGCATATGAAAATGATAGGCAGTGTTCAGCAGCTATTCCAACAGGGAAAACTAAATGCCTGTTGAAATCATGATGCAATGAAACTGTGCTCTTGCCTTTATGCTTTTCCTCCCTATTCATATAATTTTTCCCCATTTTCCTTTTCCATGTACGTTTGCTTTATTTCAGCTCTCGTGTAATAGTTTTAAATGACAGATTTAATCTCTCTGCTCTTCTGCTTTCTTTGATATGTTCAGTAAGTCTTATACATGGAAGGAGGTAGTAGTAATACTTCCAACAACCCCACAAATGCACATTTTCTGCCAAATTAGAGAAGCTTGTCATCAAATTTTTATTGGCAGTTGGCTGAAGATAATATGTGGCCCGGTCCAATATCCCTGAAAATCATGAGAAGGTTTTCCTTGGATTTCTGTGGGATTTGGGTTGTGTCCACCTTAATCATGCAGCTGTATTTCCTAACTTGCATTTATTAATTTTCTGGTCAAGCTCTGTAATTGCTGCCTCGGTGACCTTGCCGTAGCCCCAGCAAGGAGTCAGTTCTGCCCCACAGTAGCCAAAAATCCCTCACGTTTAACCGAGGATAATAACATGTTGCATCGCGGGCTGAATAGCCTCCTACGCTTTCTGTTCACTGTTTTGTGCAGTTGTTAGCTTGAAACAATTAACAGATACGAGCCCTACAACGACGTGATGCCATTTTGGCATGTTGACGTCTGTCAATAGCAAGCACAATATTTCACATCAGTTTGCACGTCTTATCTTTCAGATAATAGTAATAATCAAAGTCTTTTGTTCTTTATATGAGGAGATAAGCATCAGAGATCTTCAGGCTTCACTGTCTTGGGAGCTAATTTCAAAGTGTTCCTATGCTACCTTTATCTTTAAACGATTTTTTAATTCTTATTCTCTGCTGAGATTACTACCTGGCATTCAGTTGAATTACTGGCTAGGTATTTCCAAACATTTACCATTTGCATTGACTAGAAAGCTATTTTATCCAGCCTGTAAAATGCATTGGGTTTTGTAGCTGCTTCCCGCTGTGGCAAGTCGCACTCCCTTGTCTTCACTAAAACGCACGCAAGTTCTCCCTTGTTTTCTGTAGGTGAGACCGAGAGCCAAAGGCTTCAGCTCGTTAGGGCTGAATCTGCATCCCTTATGTACCCACAAGGCCTGCAGAAATCACCGGGAGTTTAGCATGCTTACGAAGGTCAGGAGTTGAGCTTCTCTAGGCCAAGTTCCGCTTTGGGTTACAGCGATGTCTCGTGACGGTACCGAACTGAATATTTTACAACACTGTAACCGAGAGTAGGTCATGCGCCTAAATCTCTTTCACGCTTTTGCCTGTGATTTATCTGTAAGGCAGAAGAGAGTACTTGGGAGTCACTGTTTGAAGGGAAACAGTATATGACCTGTGCCATTTCAGTGCTTTGAGGAGTCTAAACGCATTAGTAAATAGCATGAGTCATTTTCATGTGTTGAATTCCTGCTTGTAACAGAAACAAAGCGTTTCCTTTACATCAGCAAGTCCAGATTCTGTATGTGTTCTGCCCAGGCAGGAGGACTATTTAGCCATAATGTTCTTTCAAGTTAGAGTTTTGTATTACAGTGAAAACCAACATTTTTTTAATTTGTGATAAACCTGTATTATAATGCCTTATTTATTTTTAATCTTGTACAGTGTTACAAAACAACAGAAAACATTGGCCTTTCATGTATTATTCACTTTAAAAGATGTATTGTATTATGAAATTTTGTAAATAGTTTTAGCTCGGACAGGTAATTGCATGTACACTTGTATAAAAAGAGGCAAAACGGCACACTTTTAAAAATGTTAATGATTTTTGTAAGAGACATTTTACATGTGCATGGAGATTATAAATCCTTTGGAAATGGATGTCCTTTTGCTTTTCCTTGCAATCTATTGCATGCCACTCATGCCTGACTTCAGTGAAACAAAACAAAACAAAACAGTAAGTTTTCCTAAATGTTTTTGACATATCAATTCTGGCACAGAGTTAAATCCACTAGTTGCATGTGCGTTCAGCAAAGCAAAATCAAAATGCAAACAGCAAATAAAGAAGAAAAATAATTTAATGATTGTGATCTGCCAACCTCAGTGTTCCAAGATCCATAATACAGTATATGAAAAGTGTTATCGACATCTATGCTGTCTTCATAAGGTACCTTCTGGTCATTAGAAGCAATAAACTCTACTTACTGTAATTTAAAAGCAAGCAGATATTCTAGTTTGTAATGGTGTAATAACTGAGATTCAATGGGTATTCTCTGATACTGCATTTTATGTAGTATTGTCATCAAGGAGGACGAAGTGTCAAATCCATCATTGCTGTATGCAGGTGCAACGCTATGGAAGGTAAAGGAGGTGAATTTGGCCCATTGACGTTACCCAGAGCATATTTCTAATATGGTCATAAGTTATTGTAGGTGAAAAGTACACAATGCAAATGATTGTTTTCCTAGATACATACATATGTATATATATAAAAATTAATTTTGTTGCCTTATTTTTGTTAGCTTTTTTGACTCATTTTCCAAATTTTCTATTGCTAAGCAGAAAGTATTCAACAGAACTATTAGGAGAAGGTTCGCTGGGTTCTATGGCTTTGAGCCATCTGGGTTCTGTGCTGGTGCTAGTCCTGCTCCCACTGAAGCCATGCTTACAGGGATGTCTCCCTGAGGCATCACAGCCTAACTCACAGCTTGAGGTCCATGTCAGTTGGTGACGTAAGAATAAGAAATCGCTATCCAGTCACCTAGCTGATTTTTCCCCATGTTGCAGCTGAACAAGATTTTAAATTCTGGAGGTATTTGTCATGCGTCATTTTTAAAGCCGCCACATCTGTGTCACTAAAGCTCGGGACTGCTTCTCGAATTGCTTACATAATTGCCATATGATAAATGAGGAGTATTGTGGGAGCATAACACTGAGGTTGGTGGCAGAGGAAAAAGGGTGTGGACTGTGAATACTTTCTACTGTGGATTAATAAGGACTTCTTGTATTTTACAGATTTGAGATAGTTTTATAAAAGGACTTAGAAATCCATTAATTTGTTTGCTTAGTCAGGTGACTGTAGGGTTAACTAAGCAGTACAGCTTCTGCAAGTACTTCTGCCATCATAAGTTAAGATGTAGATTCGTACAACATATCCCACTTGCCTGCACACAAGAACCACTGCCTTGCACTGATGATTGGCTTCATACAGCAGTTAAAGCTTTTCTAACAGTCATAACCAAACTCATCTCAAATTCAGTGGGTTTTACATCTCAGTGTGGCATAATTGTTGTGACTAATGACGATCTGGACTCTGCTTCTCTACCCCAACCCTGTTTATGATTGGCTTTTTCCAGAACTCTGTATAGGCTTTTTTTAGCTCTTCATTCCTTTTAATCCCATCTCTCACTGAGCTTTCAGGCCAAATCTAAATGATTAATCAATATGTACATGTAAATAAATGGGGGAAAAGTACACATAAGGAGGGACTGCCTGTTGCTCTTTAATTACTCTTAAAAATGTCACACTGCTTGTGTGGCCCGGTGTGACTTACAATCTGATTGGTGCAAGGACAAAAACAGGAAAATAAGAAAAAAAAAGCACAAAGTCAGCAGGAACACAAAATAACAAAAAAAAAAAAAAGAAGAAGAAGCCTGTGAGATAGCAGCTGCTGAAAGGAAAAGGTGAAAAGCCAGTACACCTTCTGAAGTCAGTATTAAAGCTCTCAGTGACATGGGACAGGTCGTGAGTATCTGAGCTGGCAGAGTACTCAACCAGATTCCTAGTGCAACAAAAACAAGGCTTGTGTTTGACTGCGTGGCCAGATCCATTTCTGAGCTTTTGTGTCTGTTCACGTTCACAAGAGTGTTCAAGATCTCTTGGTGAACTGCTTTCAGAATTTCAGAAGGAATTGTTAGAAACGGTTGGGGGTTATCACCTTTAATGCCTATTTTCTGATCATAAGGAAGCACCTTGAAATTTGAATTAGCATTGGTTAATGTACATAGCCTATGTGCTGAAAGGACTTGGTTTTGCTTGTGCCTTACTGCATGCTGGAGGATCTGCCTCTTTACACTAGAAGCCCCGTTTTATGCCTTCTGTGGCGTCAGGCGTGTCACACCTGCATAAAACTGAAGGAGCAAACAGTGCTGCATCACTGTGAAGCTTTTTTTACTACTTACTTTCCTACTTTGCTTTACTACCAGCACAGCTATGTGGGTGCAAGCAGTGGTCCAAGTGTTTATGGATGGAGGCCATACACAGGTATGTGTGGGTCCAAGCTAAATAAGAACAGATTTCCTAGAAAGCTCAGCACAAACAGTGAGCTGAGTTCTGCAGGAAATCTGTCCAGATAGTTTGGAGCTCCTTTGAGAAAGCTGGCTGCCCTCCTCGTCAGAACAGGCTTACACAACACATTGATTAAAAACATCCAGAACACTTACCTACAGCTTGTAACTGCACTGCCACGTTTGCTAGACGTAGGTTAGACTGCTGGTGGTAAAACAGCTAACAGTTCTCCTTGTGGGCAAGGCTAAGGTGTTCTTTAATTACTGTGGTTGTGCACACTATCGTGTCTTACTTTCAAGTGCCTGACCTGCTGCTTTGGTCCTGGACCTGTCAATGGTGGCATCAGTTACGAAAAATTTGAGCTGGCACATTGAAGTTATTTAGGTGATTTCTCATGTGTTTTACTCCTCAGTGCGCAGGCGTGCACAAGTTGTCTGTTCTTACATTTCAAATGCCACTCAAGCAATATTTTTCAAGAATTTTCAATGAAATGTAGATAAAAAATGATTACCTATGCCATCACAAAATTGCTTCATGATAATTACATTTTTAAATTGTTACTGTAGAAATCCTTCTTCACTTAGAATTCCTGCTTGTTTTTACAGTAACATTACTAGGGTTCAATTAAGAAAAAAGAAGTAAAGTGATTGTGTAACTCGTTCCCATTTACAAGTACAATTGTCTGCACAAATTTGGACTTAGACAAAGCAAATGAATTTCTTTTCTGCATTCAAGCAGCTGGTTATTACACAGAGGTAGCTTTGGAAAACGTTACAGAATACAGTAAGAATGAAAGTAATGCTTTCAGTTACTGGTCTAAAAACCAGAGTCCAAGAATAGTTACCATTTCTGGTGTAATTTAACCCAATACAGAGAATTCTACAGCAGTGATATTATTTTCAGTGAAATTCTGACAGAGGTTAAAAACCTCTTCTTAGAGGTTGTTTTTCCATAATATACCTGTCTGCAGATTTGTCTGTGCGCGAATCGTCGGTTTGTCCACAGAATGTGGATAATGGTGCAAAACAGTTTGACCTCTCTCTCAAAATCCCTGCCACTGAAACTTGTGCTGCAACTCACATCTGTCTGGATTTTATCCTGCTGATTAGTCCTTGTACTTCCTGCTGTCGAGAGGTTTATTTTTGCCCTTCTGGTATACGTCTGTATGTTCTGCTTGGAAATGAGATGTTAAGTATTTTTCTGATCTGTTAATTGAAAAGATTTAAAAGTGTACGTGATTCCTCCTTTTTATAATTAGATGTTCAGCAGCCTAAGGCAGGAAATACGGAACACGTGTTCGACAATAAAAATGGGTCTGCCTACATGTGATGGCACAGTGTCCATTGTAGGCTTGCCCATAATTTTAAGCATCCTAGTAATATTTAATTGTAATAAACACCATAGCACTAAGAGGAAAAGGAGCTAGGCATGCCTGCCTGCCTTTTAATACCACATAGTTCTTCTTTGGATGTAAAAATGTGACCTGCAGCTCTTAAAACACTGCTTCTTAAGAGATTGGTGCCGCTGCTGCCCTTAACTCACCTTGAGTTGTTTAGTGCCATTGCATTTTTGGTGTTAGTGTCCGCTCAGGCCTGCTTACCACCTCCCGCTGTAGGTCCTCCATCACACGGTTGTCCAACTTATTTTTCAAAAGTAAAATATATTTCCAAAAAGCAGATTTTTCAAATAATATGTGTTCAGGGGGAAAGAAATAGCTTTGACATACTCTGGTTAGGAAGCAGTACATGTGACAGCAAACCTGAAAGGGTGCATAAACATGCCCTGTGGTGGGAGCGAAGGCACTAGCAGCTGGCAGCAAGCTGGGCAGCGAGGCTTAACCCTGCCAGCTGCCGGCAGAGCAGCGTCCCTGCTCCTGTCCCCAAAGACGAGGCACAAATGAGCAAGAGTGGGGTAGCCTAACTCAAGTTCCCTAGCGGTTTACCAAACAAGTGCAAATCCATTTCAAGTGCAGTCATGTCGTCTGTGTCTGGATGTCACTCTTTATGAAAAAATAAGGAAAGATACAGTCTTGAGGGGTCTATAAGGCTGGTTGAATTGAAGTATTCAGTAACAAGGACGTGCAAGAGGAATCTTTACCAGCTGCTTAACCTGCAGATGTTTGCAGCAAATTCTGCATTGCTTTTGAACTAATTTGAATATTCTGCTTGGACTTTGAAAAAAAAATTATTTGCGTCAGGTAGAGATATTCCGTTCCTCAAAGGGATAACCACATGTATTCTTCTCTCTATTTGATAGGCATCCAAGTTTTCAGAAGATCTTTTAGTCTGATTTACAGCACAGCGAAGTTAATGGAAATACTAAGTTCAATGATTGTTGAAATGTTAGATCAGGCCTTATTCTGAGTTCTGTTCCTCTCCCACTGATGTCAAATGGGGTGTTGCCAGTGATTTCAAAGGGACCAGGAGGAGGCCTGCTGTATCACAATAGAAAGAGCTACATAGGTAAATAAAATGAATAGTCCTAACTTTAAGGAATGAACTAGTAAGTCAAGATGTCATTTTTCCGACTATTGTAGCCCACTGAACCTATAAAGAATTTTTATATTTATATAGCTACACACTATATATATATATATATGTATGTATATACATGGTACAATACAATAACTTAACACTGGGTAACTTCTAATGATAGATTTGCATTAATAATACGGGTCTATTTTTATGTAAATAGAATATTGTAGAGTATCTTCCAGTCTTTTTCAGGATTGTTAAATTGAGAAGAGCAATTGAATATTTGTCCTATTTTTATGTTACAAAGTGAATGGACTGAAACGTTAAATGTGAATGTAAATTTCTTATTGCAACTTTTATACTGAGTGTTTGCACTATTATAATTTCTGGAATCTAATTAAAAATAAAGGAAAAAAATTGCTTGAATAAACAGCTGTTTGGGACTGGTTTTTTGCTTTTGGTTTTGTTTTTTCTAAATCAAGTTACATTCATTATTGTATACCAAGCTGCCTTTTAGAGGATCCGACTACAGCTTCTCAGTTTTCAGGCTAAGAACACACATCTAGAAATCCTTCAATTTTACTTTCACAATTGCTTTGAACTAAAGAAACTTACGGGAACAATTCAGCTCCCTTGTGAGTCTTGTTGACTTTCTACGTTGACCACAGTGGAAGCCAGCTTGGGCCGAGTGCTCCATCCATTGTGCAAGCAGAGGGAAGTAAACATGTGCAAATACTGGCCAAATACTGGCCACATAGACCAGAAGATGGGGAGGGGAAGCTCATGTCTCCCTTTTCGCTAGCCAGAAGTAATCGGCCCACTTAGGCCAAGTATAGATCATGTAGGCAGTTTGTATTGTGTGAGATGCAGAGCGAACCTAAGTGCAAAATTGCATAGGTTAACTTAAAATTTATTTGAAAACTAATAGAGTTATATAAGGTAACATGTCTCTTAAGAGACCCTGTAAGCTTGGGCACAGTACCAAAGCAATTTGATTGTACCACTTCCAAATCACAGCAGACTCGCATCTGGCCAGCTCAGAGCAAAAGCAGAGGCGCTCAGGTCTGTCACGCCTGTCCATGCAGATATGCCCTGAGATAACTTGGAAATGCAGAGTCCCTTGTGATGGAAAACAGCCCGGGCTCAGATGCAAGGGGTTTTATTCCAAATGCTAGACTAAGGCTCCCCAGCTGTTTCTCTTGCAGGTTAGAGAGCACAGTGTGAGTTGTACAGAATTATTGTGATGACAGTGGGTGTGATGGAACTGTTCTTGGTTTGCCCTTACACCAGTGAGAAAGAAGTGTTTGGGGCCTTATGCTTCCATTTTTTGTTTTCTCCTTCCCCCCTGAAAGAAAGCATGCCAGTTCTTCGTAACTGTCAATCAGAATACCTCTGCTAAAGTCAGAAGGACATAAATAAATGGAAAATCTGACCTTCGTCTTTCATTGGACCTATTCTGCCACATTGGTATTTTAAGTCTTTCTCTTATACTAAAATGTGCAACCCTCCCTGTGTTGTTTTGGGGGATTTTATGTATATATGTACACACAGAGCTACATATACTGGTATATAAAATATGTACAAACACACACATATGTTAATGAGATAGTGTACCTTCTGGATTAATGACCCAGGTCAGGTACTTGGAAACATTTTTCTGCCATGCCCCATTACACAGCTGAATCACTTCAGAGACATAATCACACAGTATGAGAATTCATTTTGCTTAAAGAATTCAGTAGTATCAGCAGTGGGTTACTTATATCCTCTGGTAACCTTTTTGGACAATAACATCAGTTCCAGTTGTGGGTGGTTTATGCTATGGAAATGCACTCCTGGAATGAGAAATTCCAGAGAGACCACATTTCTATAGCATAAACCACCCAGGACTGGAACTGGTGTTCTTGTTCAAAAATGTTACCAGAGGATATTGTCAATTTGAAACAGGATGAAGGGGAGAACAGAAAATGAGAACATTGTGTACATTGTCCAGGCATTATTGGTGCACTGCCATTGTATCTATGTTAAAGCCTTCCAGTCTTGCAGCCATTCCCTAGGGCATTGGGTCACCTAACACACTGTTCCTGCTGGCGGAACATGATGTTCAATGGAAGGAAACAACTATACAGATACCAGTCATGCACCATATTCTCACTTGGGCTGTTCTGATGGGAAAAAAAAGCCATAGCTAGAAAAAGTGATCCATGTAGTGGAAATTGTCTGTGACAATTCTGGCTCTTATGAAACCCACCGAACTGTGGAGAGAGCATTTGAGGATGGGGATCTTGAGGTATAGCCAGGCTACTTAGGACTCCTGATCCGATCTTAAACACCAAGTCTTGTGTAATTATTTCTGCTGTCAATTGCAGCACTAGTTTGCATAGGTTTTCAGGCTCAAGGCTCAGAGAATAGAAACAGGCTTTTAAAATTATGATAATATGAGCCTCCCAGGCTTATGCTGTTTCAATACCTATAACCAGGCATTGGTCTACTATTACTAGATTTAGCCATAGCGAGCTAGCAATGAAGAATTAGAAGGAGCTAGCAATGAAGAAGTAGTCATGATTATTATGAATGTTTACCTTTCCATTTACTAGGCACAGTCTGAAGATGCCAACGAGGTCTTTCATAGAGACAGTGTAACATATCAATTACTGCACAGCCACAGACGAAGAAGATGAGCTTCCCTATCACAAATGCTCTGCTTCACTGGAACTCCAATGACTTCATTAGCATTCCCTTATCTCAGGTCACCTGGGGATTCATCTGCGCAGTTCTAATACAACAAGAAAGAGACATTGATATTCATCTGGCCTGACCTCCTGCACAGGACTACACTCCGTCTGGCCACGCTACTGCACTGCACAAACACAGCATTTTTTGTTTATTATTAGATGTAATAAAGTAAAGCAAATCCATCATTTTCTGGTCGCTGAGAGATTTGAAGTCAGACATTTGTTTGGCATTGGCCAAACTGTGCTCATACTGTTGCCAAAGGTCATGAAAGCACCGCCGACTGTTTTCCCCCAAACTCTATAGTTACTCTGTATGTTTATTGAACTTTGGCAATAATATTATGTGCTCCTCAGCAGCACTGCCAACATAATTAGAAAGGAGCAGTTGTATCAGAAAACACACAGCAAGTTACTGAGGAAAGGTCCCAGTTGAATATTAACTCAAATTGACTTCTGGGGTGTAGAAACATGTAGAAAGTGTATAGGGCACCTTCTAGTGAATAAACAACATGCAGGTAGAACACATTGTAGCACTCTGGTAAGACTGAAGTGGATAAGCATATAATGAAGAGGAGTCATTGACGTAATTACAAAGGCAGGTGGTGACACATTGATTTTATCAAGGTCAATGACCTTTACTACTATCAAAGTGTACCTAGTTTCTTACTACTGAGGTAATTAGACTTTTTGAAGTCAAATATTAATCTATCAGAACATTGGATAAAAAAGATACTTTTCTCAATCTGACATTCTCCACAACAGCTTTAGAGAGGCTACTCGTATATTATAACCTTGTTTAACCAAGAAAGGCAACAACTTTTAGTGTCCTAAGGTTTTATATTTCATCTTAAGATAGTAGCATCCTTAATACGTACATCCTAATCCTCCTCTCACATACAAATCAAGAACTGCATCTGAGGGCATTGCTGGTCCATGCTGAGGGAGGGTGTGGCACTGAACTTGTCTGTAAGGGATAAAAGTGTGTTCCTTAAGACTTCTGGTTACTCAGTCCTAACGTTACATTAAAGTAGAAAAAAATTTGGCTGTTGAATACTACTTTCAATTCCCTGCAACAGGTGGACCTAGGTGAAAATTTTATAACATCAACATCTAAATTAAAAGCATTTAAGAATATTTGCAATGGTTCAGAGACAAAGTGCCTAGCCTCATTGTTCCTCAAGCACTCACTGAAATTAATCATGTGGAAGGTGATTTATAAATTTAAATAAGGATTTGGCTTTCTGATTAGCCATGAAACCCAGTTAGTGGACCAAGATTGTGGTTTTGAGTGTGCAAAATCAGATTTGTTATCCAGCTGGACAGATCCAGTCATATCTAGACTTCAGCAAGGCTTTTGACACTGTCTCCCACAACATCCTCATAGGTAAGCTTAGGAAGTGTGGGCTAGACGAGCGGACAGTGAGGTGGATCGAGAACTGGCTGAATGGCAGAGCTCAGCAGGCTGTGATCAGTGGCGCAGAGTCAAACTGGAGGCCTGTGACCAGTGGTGTTCACCAAGGGTCAGTGCTGGGTCCAGTCCTTTTCAACATATACATCAACAACCTGGATGAAGGGACA
>VZSC01000463.1:55661-78277 GCA_013398225.1 Steatornis caripensis
TGTGGTAGTGGATGTACACTACTCAAAATCTACAGAAATATATAACCTGAAGCACACATCATGACTCAGCGTATTGCTAGTACAGAGCCATTTTTTCTGATAACTTATGAAACACCCAAACCATCTCTCCAGGATTCCCTGAAGTTTTCCTCTCAAGCTGCTTATGAGATGCTCCTATGACAGGAGTTGGAGAGGGAATTACACCACACCTAGGTCTGATCCTGGACACTGTAGCCAAAGACATTGACCTTGCCTCTGGCCAGAAAAAAGGTCATTGCCACACTGAAAGACTGGATATTCCAGTAGTTGCAAAGGTATCACTTCCACACTACCACCATAAATAATGCCGTATTTTTCTCCAGTGATCATAACATCATAAGGCAGCAGAATTCCTCTATGAGGGAAGTCTTCCAAAACCCAAAAATTTTAATGTTGCTGGAGTGCAAGTTAATAAATGTACACAAGTGCATTTCGGGCACTGAAAAGTTGGTTTAATAGAATGCAAATTATTCATATAGTCCTTGGTTTCTGAAGGTTTCAGCAAAGGTTTTGCTCATGAAAGAGCTGGAAGGCATGTTCTCCAAGGAGCAGCTAACAACTGTGGACTTGTCTAGTTTGGACAGCAGGAAGCAGAGGGGCGACCTCCCTGCTCTCTACGGGTTCCTGAGGAGGGGTCGTGTAGAGGGGGGTGCTGATCTCTTCTCCCTGGTATCCAGTGCCAGGATGCGTGGGAATGGCTCAAAGCTGCGTCCATCAGGGGAGGTTCGGACTTGACATGAGGAAGCATTTCTTTACCAAGAGGGTGTTCAAACCCTGGAACAGGCTTCTTAGTGAGGTGGTCAATGCCCAAAGCCTGTCAGTTTTTAAGGAGCATTTGGACAATGCCATTAATACCATGCCTTAACTTTTGGTCAGCCCTGAAGTGGTCAGGCAGTTGGACTAGATGACCATTGTAGATACCTTCCAACTGAAAAAAAAATTAAATTAAATTAAATTAGATTCTATTCTATTCTGTTCTATTCTATTCTATTCTGTTCTGTTCTGTTCTAAACTGTCTTCAAAACATGTATATAAAACGACTGTCCTCCTCTATCACAAATCTCAGGATTTTCAGTAGTGCCCAAGCATGTAATACCTACTGAAATAAGCGGAAATAAAGTGCTAAGCTGCTTTTGAAAAGTCCCACTGGGTTCCTCTGTGCAGCTTTATGTACCTGAAGAGGCTAAGTCCACAGGGAGTTTTGGACTGTTTCCATTTCAATGTCTGTGGTTGCCCAAGGAGCTTACAATTCACTGGGACAGAGGCTTTGCTCCTTTTGCACTGTACCATAATGCTGGAAAGACCAAGGGAGGCACTACATCTGAGGATTTTAGTTCATGATAAGGGTCTCTACTGATTTCAGCCTTCTTGTTAACAAATGAGATGTTCCACTCCTATTTTTGCTGAGGAGTTCAGCCTGATCAGCAGTCTTGTAACACTCCTGTTTGACTTGCCAATACACCAAACTCAGATACAGGAAGAATAGGTTATGGGAGTTTCAATCAGATTTGCATTTTAATGGTGTTTCATCCATAAACAACTCATAATCTGGGCCTAAGTCTTCTAGATAATTTAGCAAATACAGTTTAATTTCATTTCTCTTTTATTTTTCCTTCGTCTTGCCCATTCCTTTAATTTTTCTTCTAATTTATTCCTTCCAAGTGGCTCTAAGTTTAGGAAAGCATTTTCATCTTTGTGTCCCTCTCTTAATTTCTTCTTCTTTTTTTTACTCTCCTTTTACTCCCCACCATCATTTGTATTCTTCTGGCTCTTCCTTCTTCTTTCCAATTCTCCAAAGATCATTCCACCATGGGTTGTCAGACAGAGTGCTGAGCTCCACTTACCAGCTCCTACTGCCTATTATTGTACTTTGTGGAATCACCCTCTGCACCAAAAAACTTCAGACTAGTTGCAAGAGCAGGGAGAAAGTCTGATGCCGTTCTGCTCAGGAAAGACTAGCTCCTAACTGCTTGGACACTTTTGCAAGATTTGTGATTTCACAAACTAGAATTGCATGTACAATTCTATACAATACGTTAGGGAAGCATATGAGCTAAGGGCTAGTTCAGCACCCAAGTTCCCTTCAGGAAAACAGGTTGGTGACATCATCAGAGATGAAATGAAGAAAATAATAGAGCAGCAACTGGAGAAGTGCAGTCTCTCAGATTAGACCTGAAACCAAGGAAAAAAGATGTCCCTTTACATCCCTGTATGTACATTATTCCTTGGTAAACTGAAAAATAATTCCACTTTTGTCCTCTTCCAGATGAGGCCTCCTCAAACTACCATGTCTCTGAAGTGAATTAGTGGATTTGAACTGGAATGAAAGGGCTGAAATTTGAACAAAATGCCATGCTGTTTTTGTTTTCCCCACTTTTGTTGGTTTTGGAAGTAAAAATATTCAGAATTAATGTTTCTTACAAGGGGATGCAGTAAAAGCATTTAAATAACTTCTTATGTGGGTTTTGTATTTTTGGAACAAATTTAGAAAGGGAGATAAAGTTATCTCCTAAAATAAGTCCAAAGAAAAGAATCTTACAAGCCATAAACATAAAGCAATGGGAGGTTTGATATAATATATACAGAGGTGCATAGTAATATTGCTAGTAATATTGTGTGCCATCTTGCATCACATAGCAAAAGAGGGGAAGGTGTATAAACATGGCCCAAACAGCTGCATTCAGGCCTATGGAGTTATTGTTCAAAAATACCAGGTAGAGAAAGCCGAGGAAGAAGATGGTTGTACCAAGGAATGTGAAGGAATGGTTCATAATGAATAGGTGTGAGTGCTGGACACAGTATGTGTCATTCTTTGAAAGATGCAAGAAGTCTTCAAGGTGCCACTCATGCCAGAGCTTGGGTGTTTCATGTCCAGGCTACAGATACACCACGGCCGTGGCGATATCATCACTGCAGCTGGTCTGCTGAGCTCCACGTGCTTACATTAATTTTGGACTCTTCTCTGTCTGATCTCTGCACAGTTATATCCTTCCTTTTCTCTGTAACATCCTGCCACCACTCAATAAAAAGCTAAATCTGTAGGACATAAGAGGAACCATGGCTAACAGTAAGAACAACTTGCAAATCTCCTAATTTATATCTTGAGAACATTTGGCAAGGAACGAGAGGAAAAGGCAAGATGGCTTTGCAGAAAAGGAGGAGATTATTTTTAAAGAGGTTTGTAGGAAAACGCCATGGAATGTGGGCATAAAGATGATGCAGCTACAGACGTTGTTGGTGGACTATGAGATGCCACAGAAAGGATACACTAGAAAATGAGAGCAAGCATGGCGAGGAGGGCAAAACACAAGCTGGAAGCCAAGGCCAGGAGTTTTTTGAAGGAGTCCAGGGAAAAGGTGACAATTTTGCTCAGACCCACCAAAAAGCTTCTTGTGCAGGTTCATGTTGCCCAGCGTTGTTTGCATCACTGCCTCGCTGGGAGAGGCGATATTATGTCCCACTGACACAGCAGGACAGTGCAAACATTGCAACACTATGTCAAGACATCACTCTTCACTCTGTGCTATATAAGGAACTGGCTTGCTGAGCTCTGCAAGGTACAGTATGGCTGACCTGGTGGGTTTGCTCACCAAGCCACAAGGCCACTAGTTTGAAAACTAACTACTAATATTCAAAATGAGGTAAGGGTTGGTCTAGCCTTTTCTATGTTTATAAAGGACTGAGATTTTTTTGATTTTTTTTTTTTATTGCCCAGCCATAAATATCTCAAAATAGTTTTTGTTTAGTTCTCGAAATATTCCTGTAGGAACATCCCCTGGGAGTTTAGGAAATAAATAGCTTATCCTGGACAGACTATTTATTTCCAGGATGTTTACTCGTGCAATCCATGTGATTGTAAAGTGCCTCCGTTTCTCAAGCTCTCTTTCAGCTCCTTAGGGGCACATAATTTAAACCTAGCGACTTTCCTCATATACTGACAGACTGTTATTCCTAAATATTGAACTGGTAGGTCTAATTCTCTATTCATAGTGCAATTATTAATGCAGCAAGAGAGGGTGGTTTATGATTAGGTTTGAAATGCTCAGACTCCCTGGAACCACAAGTTCAAATCCCAGTGAGATCAGCCCTTCGCCCCTCTGTCTGCTCTTGATGCGCTCGACAACCTCAGGTCACCCACATAAGGCCCTGAAATGAGGTCTGTTTGATCAGTTTAGATTTTAAAGGTCCACAGGTCACGCTTTGTCAAACGGGGCTACCCCAATATTTGTTCACATGCTCCCTCACGCCTGTGCTTGCTCTATGGTGTTGTGATAGCAGCTGTTTACTGCCACCCACCACAGAGCTGACTTGCAATTCCATGGGGCTGGTGCAGTCCAGCCGCTTTTCTCTGTCAGCAAAAATTACAGTCCTCCACCAATTCAGACCAATTCAATTCTCATCTAAGAGCTGATATTTTGAAACCGCTTGCTTCAAGACAAAATGCTGCCATTTCCACAGCTGTTGGCTGCAAACACTGTGAAATTCAGACTGCAATAAAATAACCTCCAGTTTATTCTCACTACCTATTTTCCTAAAAGAAGAGCTTTTTCATGGCAGATTTAACATTTTTTTTTCTCATTTATATTTTGGGCAAGAGAATCAGTGAGAAAATAAAATCAGGATGGGAACAGATATACACCATTAACATACATACGTACATCCATCTTGTGACAGATCCTCAATTTGCCTTAAGCAGCCATGTGAAGCCATTTAACCGCTAGATGTGTCTCGTGATTGAAACAGGCAGCAAGCATCAGAGACTAAATGGCAATAAACATAGCACATCGATAAGTTAGTACCCCATTTTCCTATTACTAATTCATCCTAGATTTCTATTTAGTAGTTTAGTCAGTTAGCAGCACTGCTGAAACTACTGAAAAGATGCTAAATGTGTGATTTAGGGAGTCTCTGCCGCAAAGGATGTTGGGAGGCTGGCAGGGCTACAAGAAGTGAGTAGCAGCTGAAGCAAGATCACCTGAGAAGCTGAGGAAGGTATCAGACTGACCCTGGTAGGTTTGGTAAGGCTGTTTTCTTTTGTCAAAGTTGTTATGAGATGTGTTCTCTGTGGTAGGCTCTGATATTCTTAAATGCTTTATTTTTCTCTGTTGTTTTTAGACTTCTTTATCTATAATGCTGTTATTAAAACAGTTGAGCAGAAAAAGTTTGTTGTTTGTATCCATCTATCTCTAAAGAACAGGAATGTGTAAAAGAAAAAAACACTTTGTTGTTTTTTTCAGAAGCTTTTGTTGAAAACATTCTTTTAAAACTAACTTTCAATCAAAAATATCTTTTAATTGGCTATCTAAACTTTAATGAGTAAGGGGAAGGCATAAAAACATATGTGTATAGCTGAGGATGCGCTTGGGGGGTGGTGGTTTCAAGCTCCTTATTTCCTCTCAGTTTAATCATATGAGCTTACTGCCAGTAGTCTTCTATGATAAAGGCTAAGGGAAGTCAACCTGGCCGAACAGGAAAGGAAAAAGGCAGTGTCTGTAGCCTAAGTGGTGCTTATAATGTGCCACACAAGCTAGCACTGCTAAGGAGAGAGGAGAAATGGTTATCCAAATGAAAGGGATAATAAGATTTTCTTTTCCCCTCTCTTTCTAAGGAGAAAAAAAAAAAAAGCCACAAAACACCTAACTTGCTGTACTGAAGAGTCAGTATTCTACCTCTTGCCTCCTGTTCTTTAAAACCACAAAGTGGATGTGAAACTCTGCTAAACTCAGACCCTACACAGGTGCAAAACACTGATAGGGAATGGAGAACTGATGCCTTTTATTTCAATAAGCTTATTTCCCTATCCTCCTGTGTCCTACTTCACCGTTGTGTGCCCCCAACCCCTGTCGAGGCCTTTGATCTATAGGGCTTAGAATATGGGCACTTAAAACATATTGCCCCCTTGATGAGCTTCATGCAAGCAACCTGCATGAAATATCTGAACTCCCTCATGAAAGCAAAGAGTTCAACAGTTGCTAACAGTACTTAACCGTTCATCTAATTAATATACTTATCTTAACTGTATCTTAAACTGGATATATTTACCTTAGGCTTCTTCATGTGTAAGAAGTCAAGTTTCTTCTTGTTGTCAAATGGGTAGAGGAAACAAATACTGGAGGAAGCTACTAACAAAAACAATCTTGCTGTTACTGTAAATTCAATTGAAAACAGACTTTCACAGAACATGGCTGTTTCAGGATCAAAGTTTAGGATCAGCAGGAGTAGTAAACCAAATGTCAAGTAAGTAGGAGGGATTGAGAGGTTTGTGAGCCCCCGTTTAAGAAAATAAGAGAAACAAAATGGCAATTGGAGTAAGAGATGCTTGCTTGGATACACAACTTCTCCACACTTCTCTCTAGAGCACTTGACTTTTTGCTACACTATGATAATCCCTCCGGCATGTAAGTTTTCATCTACCTACCCAGTGTTAGTAGCTGCAACCACAAAAGTGTATTTGTATAGTCTGAAGGATAAAACACTGTCTTAATGATGNCACACATCTCTCTAGAGCACTTGACTTTTTGCTACACTATGATAATCCCTCTGGCATGTAAGTTTTCATCTACCTACCCAGTGTTAGTAGCTGCAACCACAAAAGTGTATTTGTATAGTCTGAAGGATAAAACACTGTCTTAATGATGTTGCAGTTAATGAGATCTTAACAATTTTAGCACATGTTGAGCTTCACGTGCAGAGGGCTGGGACAGGAGTAAGTGGTGTATGTGGGACAAGCTGTCTTCTAATGCTCTGTTTTCAACACGGCTCTTCCAAACCCTTGAAGAACATGGATCTATACAAAGGATAAACTCCATGTAAAGACAGAATTCAAACATGAAAATAGGAACATCTTGAATTTGTTTTCTGCAGTAGCTGAACACCTTACGTGGTATCTCTTGCTGTGTGAGCAATGGCACAATTTTATCTTCTTATTTTCTTAAGGCAAACTGACTTCAAGATGTCAGAGGAAGAAGATTCTTTTCTGAATGTTAAAAGATCTCTGAAAAAGAGAATGGTGAAACACAGCACTCCAGTGGACTCAATGCTTTCAAGAACGATGCCATCTCTTACAGATCTGACAAATCAGTCAATCAAGGAGCAAGATGCCGCTAAGAGAGTTTATGGATCTCCAGTGCCAAAACCAAGTCTAAGTAGATCATTAGCTCAAGTATCATCAGTACGTGTTGAAGCATACATCCCTCATGTGTCCCCAAAAAGGCTTTCAACAGTGTTTGATTTGCAAGAATTAAACAAAGAGAGAAGCCAAAGCTCTCGGGCTGTATTTTCTAGAAGGAGGCTTTCTACGGTGTTGGCCTCTGACTCAAGTGAAGACCCAAGTGACAAGGTTGTCCCAGACATGGAAACTCAAACTCCTGCTAAAGCATCTGAGAAGGCTGCAGCAGCTCCCGAGAGCGGACCTTCATGGCTTATTACTGGAATACCAGGGATAAAAGATATCCCAATAGTGAAAGCCAGAAAGAAGAAAATTGATAAAGCTCTTGTGGTAATTTCTTTCCCTTAGTTACAAAATAGCTAAGCTATACAATTTCCTGCCAATGCTGAATATATACCGATCTTTCTAGTAATATGGGAATGTTTTAGTTATGGAACATCTCCACAACTTTACCAGTGAGAACATATATTTACCAATTGGGTTATAACCTGCTAGACTCTGTGGTATCATGCCTAACCACAGACTGGATGGGATGTAATCTTCCAAACCAGTACTTGCTTTAGCTTGTGAACTTGCATGACTAGTTGTGTACACTAGTGCAAAAGTACTTTTTTAAAAATACATATTTCTTTAGGAGAAGCTGAAGAATGGGAAGAAATCAGTGATTTAAATTCTCAAGTTTCTTAATGTTGGCAAGTTAACTAAAACTGGACAAACAAATAATCTATTACTTTCATTGTTTAATCCAAATCGTAATGCTTTGTAAAAAGAATGCCAGTCATTGCAAGTGGAGTCTTGTGTGCAGTCCTTCAATTAGTGTACTGTTTGTTGGGGAAAGCTTAGATTAATAGACTTTATGCAGATCTTTATTTTTCTGTTCTGTGGAGCACGACAACTCAGTTTCCTGGAACTTTGGTTATTGGAAAGGGCCCTGGGGGAAAGGGTAGGGAGGCAGCAGAGCTAGACTCTGAAGGCTGTTGTGTCAGTGGGAAGCCATCAAATTCTGTTCTGCTTTAGTTTTTTTTTTCCCCTGTACCATATTGTTCATGAGTGTGTTGGAAACTCAGGAAAACTTGTCCACCCTGAGAGTAAGGGGCTTCTTAGCTTAAAACAAATCGGAAATTCCATCCAAAATCCAATTGGATTCATAATGCCTTTGTGTATGTTGTTTGGTTTTGGTGGTGTGGTTTTGGTTTTTTCAAAGCAGGTGACATTGGAATGGAGTGGGTTGACTAAATAATATTTTCTTTTCTATAACAGAAAAAGAAACAAAGAGAATGGGTGTTTCGACAACTTAAAAACATTGAGGAAGCAACTGAACATGAACTGACAATTGAAGAAGCTTGATTGAACTACCTACGGAATTAGTGCTATCACATCTTTCTTGTGGGAATAGATGGTTCCAATAAATCGCACACCTGCCCATTGTGCCTGTTAGAGTTCCTCTTTCTTCCAAGATGTTCTTTCATGGTTGTTTGTTTGTTTTGTGATTCTTTTTGCCTCTTAAATCCAGGAGGAGTCGGGTACAAATTAAGTGCCTCTACATGAGAGTCAATGTTAATTTATAGTGGCTGAAGGCCTGGAACCAAGAAGGGAGGCAGAACTTTGTGTAAGAATCATTCTTCATCATGCCACAGTTCTTCCTGACCATACTCTTTTGTGTAGTGTCCAAGTCTTCTAGGGTTGCTGATGTTCCTTAAGTGACAAAGTCCTGGTGGCCACATAGAGTGCAATCCTGGTGAGCCAAAGGAGAATCTCCTCATCTAAAGAGTAATCAAAACTGATGCAATCGGGAATGTTTTTGCTGCTAGCTGGAGAGATGAGGAAATAGCGAGAGGCACCAAGGAGGGAGGGCAGCCGCTGGAGATTACTAATTAAAGACAGTTTGTTTTGAAGTTTTGGCTCAAAATGAGTTTGCCCCAGATTGTAAATGCACCTCACTGTTGCATTAGATGTCCTCAATGTTCAGCTGTGTGCTTTGAGGGGTATGGCTTTTCTATTTTTCTCTGGAGAGGCTGTATGGAGGGGAAGAAAGGGTGTCTCCCTGACAGCTATATTGGCAAAATGGCACTTCAGCTCATGGCAGATCTTTCTGAATCACCTGTCAGGAAGTGATACAGAAAAAATAATGCTAGTGTTGGTTCCTACTGCTGTCTGTTACTTAATCTTTACACAGAGTTTAACGCTTCTAAATTATCTATGGAATGTCAGTAGCAGAGACCCATAACAGACTTGCCCCATGCACATACATATCCCTGCATTTGTGTGGCTCTAGCACATGCACTTTCCTGGCAGTACTGGTTTTGCAGCCTGTCCCAGGCACTACNAGCTGTATCGGCAAAATGGCACTTCAGCTCATGGCAGATCTTTCTGAATCACCTGTCAGGAAGTGATACAGAAAAAATAATGCTAGTGTTGGTTCCTACTGCTGTCTGTTACTTAATCTTTACACAGAGTTTAACGCTTCTAAATTATCTATGGAATGTCAGTAGCAGAGACCCATAACAGACTTGCCCCATGCACATACATATCCCTGCATTTGTGTGGCTCTAGCACATGCACTTTCCTGGCAGTACTGGTTTTGCAGCCTGTCACAGGCACTACCAAATTAACCCAAAGGGGAGAGGTCCTGTTCACAAGAAGCTGCAAATTAAGGACAGAGGCAAGGGAAGCTTTTTGCGTTTCCTTCTCACACGCTAAAAGTTGTAATGTCTTGTGTCCAAGATGGTAGAGAAGCAGAAGCACGGCCCAAGCCAATGTTTTGAGACAGGCTAACCAATAGCAGCTGTGTTGTTATGCTCAAAAATGCAAGAGTGGAGTTGTGGTTTCACAACCTCTCTCAGGATTTAGAAGGAATTAGGATGTTTTTGCTAATGATTCCTGAAGTGAAACTCTTCAGAGTTTCTCAGGAGAACAGCCTTGTCCTCAGACCTGCTTTTCTGTGGTAGATGGGTAGTAGGGTGATGTTGCCCCTGAGGTCACCAGCCAAGGCACACTCAGTTGGTTTGGTGTTTAGTTAATGTTCTGGTATTTGTCTGTATTACCCAGGCTGCTTATCTGCCTCCACAGGTTCCTCTGGCAACCAGGGAACTTCTGGCTGATGTAGATCCCAAGCTGCTTTTGAGATAAAATAGGCATGGTTGCAGATGTGCCGCTGTTCCTCTTGAGCTTGCAAGCATTTCTATGATTTATGCCAGGGGCTGAACTAAGATCAGGCAAGGGCAAGGTTAGCGTAAAACCCTTCCCTACCCCTGGGACAAGCACAGATTAGTCTGGCCACATGACCCAATGCTTAATCGAAATGACCCAGTTCTGTCTCTTGTTTACTTGTACCTTCTCAGACAGCCAGTTCCACTTGTTCTTTCTTCAGGCTTTTCATCCTGGTCTCAGAAAGTCTTGATACCGCTTTGCTTTTCTGTCTCCCAATCACCTAGTGAAGTCACTCTTGGTTCCTGCCTCAGCCCATCCAGTTCCTTGGTCTTCAAATAGCTCCACCTAATGTCATCTTCAATCTGGCCCTTAGTAGCTTCTCTCCTTATAAGACTCAGAAGTCTTCTCTCTTCTGTGCCTGCTCTTCACGGCTGGATGCCTTGCCTGTTTGATACCCTCTGATACCTGACATCAGTCTCAGACTCAGCTGTCGTATCCCTAAGTGCCTTTGTCTACTTAGGTTGACCCCCTCCATGATGCTAGGCCAAGTGTCATTAACAGCCAATTGGACCAAGTTCCAGCCCTTAGCAGGCCAGGGATGTAGTTGCTGGGAAAGTCCTTCTCAGGCCCTGTGTCATGCTACGTCAAATGCAAGAGGGATCTGGGAAATACGGCTGCTTAACGTCTAAGCCGTCTTTGGGTTTGTGCCAAATGTAATGCACAACTTTCTAAGATTCGGAACACAGTCAGTGCTGGGAAAGTTTTCCAGAAAACAAGACCGTTGCCCTGCTGAACTCATGGAACTAGTTGGTGCTAATAAAATCCCAGATACTTTCCTCTGTGGAGGGAAACAAATTGGCCAGAGTGGTAACACAGAATTGACTTTGACCGGGTCTTTGCAAGTCCTGAAGCTGTATCAGGCAGACAGAGGAACAAAACTAAGAGCTTTCAGGATTTTGGAAAACATTTCTATTTCCTCTCTTTGGAATGTTTAGAAAGAAATACAAAAGACTGTATAGCATTTATCTCGCAATAATTTAGGTCCTCATGAATTTACAAAATCACAATATTGCTCTGATATCCTTTCATGAGAAAATATTAATAGAATTAATTGATGATTCAGGAGTGTTCTGAAATGTGTCTGATACTCTACATCAACAGTATTATTGTTAATTATAGGTTAGAATACCAAGGGACTTCAACCAGACCTATGTAGTACTAAACTACACATTAACCCCTAGTGAATGATGTTCCCAAAGGAAGGGTTGTCTCTAATTTTTAAAAGCCACGACGTTAGGTAATATGAAACTACATATATCAAACTACACATAGAAAATTACACTGCTATTATTGCACTTCACATATAAGTACATCCATTGGGGCAAAATGAAAAAAAAAACCCTAGTGTTTCTTTTGTTTACAGCATTTGCACTTTCATTTGTTTCTCCGACAGACTCCCAATTCTACTGGAGTTTAATGATACAGCTAGTTTTCTGTTGTACACAAATACGCTTTGTAAAGAATAGGCTTTGAGAGAGGCACTAGTATTATGCAGTTTTTATGTTGTTTAATGTTCATCCTCTAGTGGCAACTATGGCGAATTACTGTTTGGTTAAGCAACTCTCTTTGTGTGCAAAGTTCCTTTATGCATATTTATATTGCGATATCGCCACAGTGTAAAAAAAAAAAAAAAAGCAAACTTAAAGGAAGCCATAGAGTCCAACAGGGACAAAAAATAGGCCTCTCTAATAACTAGTGACTTTAAGTATGGATTGCAGGTGCTGAGGCTGGAAAAGATTAGAGACCACACAGAGCAGATTCTTATGAGAAGATAAACCCCAAGGCATTATGTTTTGTAAAATAAAAAACCCTTTTTCTGCATCGGTGAATGTGAACCAGAGTTGCAACAGGTCCTTGAGCCTTGCTCTTGCCCTGGTTTCAAATGCAACACGGAACGTGTTTGTAAGTTCAGAACAGCCTTCCCACAGAGAGTGTTCTTTTAGGGCAGTATTTTTCCTTTAGGAGCTAAGCTATGACCCTGACCTAGGGAACTGTTTTCAGTAGACTTGTCTCTGAACGGATATTACACAATCTACCTGCTGATGGTGACTAAGCACGATGTTGGATGGAGAAGAACAAAAACACTACCAAGAACAGAGGGAAGAGACAGAAATGTCTTCACCCTGGATTTATGAGCTCAGTCTTTGTTCCCACTGAAGCAATGGTAACACTCCTGTTGACAGAGCTGGGAGTGCTCTGCGCAGCTGCAGTGCTTCTCTAGGAGGCCAGATTGAAGAGAAAAGTGTTTAGCACGCATATTTAACATATTTCGTATTTAAATAACAGAGAACTGGCAACTAAGTTACTTCTTCGCTGATCATAGCTGAACAATTTTAGGATAGCTAGGAAAAGTGGAAATTTCTTAAATAAAAACAGATATTTTTTTTTTCTCTAAATCACAGCATAGTTATATTCCTCCTACAGAAAAAACCCTGAGTAATAAATTGCACAGCAGTGTCACCGACCCATACTCTGGTGTGTTTTGTTCTATATAAGACATACGTCTCCCTTAGTTCCATTGTTGTAGTCCACAAATCCTATTAAAACAGCTCACTCCTCAATACTTCTGACTTATTAGAAAAAACAAAGTTTTGGCTGAGCCTGGCAGCACCTAGTTGGACCAGTTGAAGCTATTGGGTAACATTTTCAAATGTTACTAAAAACTAGACCTGGGCACAGATCCTAGGACCCCACCTAGGATTTAGACCCATCCCCCCTCGCCGAAAACCTCAGTTCTGCTGCTCAGCCCTAGTACTGCCACGTGGGTACCTAACGCTCCTATACAATGAAATTTTGTTTGATAGTGCAGTCAGTCCTAGTGGGCACGCAAACGCAGTAGAGCTTGACAGCATCTCCTGGTTGCCACCCTCCTGGGTCTGCCCGTGCCCGTGATCTCACAGTACTTTACATCAGTCCCACTCCTCCAGCCTGAAATTGGACATGTGCGCAGGAGATGCGTAGCACACATCAGTCAGGCAAGAGGTATATATATCTGCCTTTAGTTTCAGCAGGCGACAGGATAAAGCTCCAGGAAGTAAGAGACCGCATTTCAAATCCTCTTCTCATGTGAGATAGGACCTTGAAACCAAGCGTCCTAGGTCTCAAGGCAGTAACCACCATCTCCAGACTTACTGTGGAGTCAGGGCTTTTAAGTGTTACCTGTCAAAGTTGTTCTACTTTGGCTAAGTACTCATTAAAAAAGAAGATTGAAATTGCATCGTAGGTCAATGACTCACTTTCTTGCATCTGTGGTATTTTATTTCTTTGGGGTTTTGCCGGGGTTTTTTTCTGTTTTAATTCATTTTTATTGAAGAAATGGAAAGAAGAAGGGGAGGAAACATCTTTCATTACTCCCAGAGAGCGAAAAAAGAAAGAAAGAAATCATGTATTTTTCGCTTCTTAGCATTGCTGCTGTTTTGATCCCTTTTGTTGTCCTCTATTTCGTCCTTTTGGCCTTTCCTACCTCGACATGTCCTCTTCTAACTGGCTTCTGCTTTCAGCTCTTCATGTCATTGCAGGTTTGTCCTCTGCAGTGACCCTCTTCTACTGGCAGATTCCGTAAGCCTCCTAAAGCCTACATCTTGTATCTTCTCCTAAAGAGGAGACGCCAGCAATTAAAGGGGAAAAGAAATATCTCTTACCTCTCAGATAGGAAAACAAATGTTTCTTCCTAGAAATGGAATAATCCAACTTTCTAGTATGGAAAGGTGATGGGAATTTAAACATAGGAATGAAAGTATGGGCAGGACTGCTGACAAAGTTACTGGGAGAGGAACTGGATCCAAAAAAGCACTTACAAGATGCCTAGGTAAAGTGAGTTTTAAAGTATACTTCCCAGCCAAGAGAGCACCAAGCAATTTATTGCATCATATAGCATGCAATTAAATCAAATAGGTGCTGTGTGAGAGTATTTATACGAAGGAGATGGGTGCTTTAGCGTTTGTTGCTCCTTTCTAAGAAGAAATACTCACAAAAACCCCAAAACCTGTACAAACCATAGCTCAACAACAGCAACAGGCTTTGCCACCATGGGAGATTAGACATGACAACTAGATGGAAATCTTACAATTGCAATCAAAAACTTAATTAGAACACATATGCTAATGTGGATGTGTGTTATAATTGTAACTGTGCTAGAGGGAAGAAAGAAGGGGTAGAACTGAGATGGTGGAGAAAGAAGTACTGTTTGGCATCCCGAACGCCCCTGACTAGCTGAGAAAAAGTCTACTGAGATTGTAGGATTGGAAATTATAGTACAAAGGTTATGATGCAAGCATGCAAATAAATAGTGTATCCTGACCTTGACTAGTATATTGAGTAGCAGGCAGGTTTTTTTGGCCACAACTACGTGATCATAAAAATTAATTAAAGAAAGCAAAACATAGAGCGAAGCCCTTACATGGAACCAGCAAAATGAAAAGACTATGAGATATCTCTTTGGAGAAGAGATGAACAAGGCAAGCAAAAACACAGTAGCAGACTCATGACACCTAAAACATCAATTGGCCATTCCAGTTCCCCAGAATGCAAAATCAGTGGAGTTAAACGAAAATAAGACTTGGACTTCTTAGTTTTAAAGGTGGGGGTTTTTTTGCATATACTTAATAAGTCTGCAGAACATGTTTTCACCAGGTAGATATCTTTGAGACTGAGAAAATTATCAAATCGGTGGGTGGAGGGGTGAGAAGGGGAGTGCTATATACGAAAATGTAGAAAATTACATTAAAAAGAAGGTGATGTTGGGGGGTTATTTATTTTTGTCATGTTGACCATGTCGTGGTCTACCAGTCACTGATCATAATAACAGCAGTAACAACAAAAATAAAATTAAAGTCTTACTTTTATAGTTACACATATAAGCATTTCTACAACATCTCGATTAATCAGATTTCATGAGAGAAAAGATTTTGAGACATCTAATAATTCTTCTCGGTGCCTGTCTTAAGTTTTTACCACTGATCCATCGTCACCAAGTTGTGGGTCATTACAAGTTTTATTCTTTTCCACGTGGCTTTGCTACAGAAGGCAAAATTGCAGTGATTTAATGAATGCAGTCAAATTCCTATTTGTAAAGAGAGGCACTCTGCTTTCATCTGTAACGAGGTGCCTTGACAACCTAATCTTGGCTTTTTGTTTTGTTTCATTATACATTAATTATATTGATTTTTTTTTAATCCACTAACTCTGTGTGATCTCTGAGTTTGATGGCAGAGATTATTTATGCAGTAGGTCAGGCAAATATTCGTGTGACATTCAGTCTTATCTCCAGTGCGATTTTGATATAATAACAGGTTGGATTAACCCCTTCACGTCCGTATTTGCAAAATGTACTTTTCTTCAAGGAGCCTTAAAACTGCTGACAAGTAGAGTTACCAGCTTCAGTTTTCTCTGAAACACTTGCTGAGGTGTATTCACCCAAGAGTAGGTGCCACACAGGATGACCTGCCTGAACAAGGGTGTTGTATCTCACAGTTACTTTGTCTTCATGCTGTTCTTGTACCTTTTTTCCCCAGAAAGTAAGCACTGCTCCCCTCACACCAAAAGGTTCAGGTGTCCCAAGCAGAGACTAGCATCTCTGAGCATCTTTGTTCCTCTGGACAGTGTGAACTTGCTTATACCCCACTGTGGATCCCCCGCAAAGAGTTTGAAATAGTAAATATGTGTAGATTAAGGCTGCAGTGAGCATCAAAAGCTTTCACGCTTTATAACTATCAGACACTAATTCAACGGTGGTCATGTCTGAATAGCTCAGGCAACCCTGAACCCCAGCAGCAGTTTACCTGGTTTCAGTTCTCCATGCAAGCTTTAAGCTCTCTAGAGCTGATTGATGTCCCGCAGTCCTGTCTCTCATCCTCCAGGGAAACAGCAGAGGTTCTGAAACCTGAAAAAAAGTACTCTTGGTATTACTAGCAACAATATTATAATAATAATTAATAGCAATGATACTGCTGAAACCAGAAATGCCCCAGGAAAAAAGGCAGGGACAGATTTCCTGACAAAAGTAGTTGGGCAAATTGTTTCATTTTTGCAAGAACCAGTGCAGAAGTGAATAACCCAAATGTGGAAAACAATTGTAAAAGATCCAGAGAAATGTGCCCGTGTGTTTTAACAGCGTATCCTTTTGCTGTCAGGAATAGCCCTCTTGCTCTTTTGGCAAGAATTCAAGGCTGCTGTCTTCTGCTCTGCCCACAGCCCAGCCCCTGTTCCTGTAGCAGGCACAGTTCAGGCATATTTGTCCCCCAGTTTTGGCTTCTCACTTCATAGGATGGATAACCAGAGAAAATGGGCCTCTTGAATTACTGTGGTCTGGGTCCTATGACTTATTCCTGGTTTTATTACCATTTTAAAAAAGATAAAAAGGTGAAAGAATGGCATTTTAGATGCTAGTACTAACAGCCAAAGATACTCACAGAGGAGAAAAACCTCCATGAAGTCTCAGAAGAAAAAAGAAGGAATTTGAAACATTAAGGGCTCCCCCATTTTTGGGTTAGCAGTAAGCTTCTTCAAAAATCCAGCCTCTCAGCTGTGAAAGAGAATAATCACTGTTGCATTTTATGAGGTATGAACCAATATAAATGAATTACTGTTGGCTGTTGTCCCACGGACACCTTTCCCCTAAGTAGGGTAACTAGCTGTGACTATGATGCCCCTGGCCTGGCTCTCACTTTTTCTCCATCAGTACTGCCTACTTTTCTCCTTACTGCATGTGGAAAGGCTTATTCCTGAAAAGCCGTGTATTAGTTTGGGGAGGAAAGGGGGAGTTTCATGTGCATCATGGCATTTAACCCATGTGACAGAGCCAGACATTAAAGTAAGTTGTAGCCTTCTGTTACTGTCTCAATTTGTTCCTCACATGAGATGCCTTAATACATATTTGAAAGCCCTATTATTTGTAAATTGCTTTTAGAGTGAATCTCTGGGGAATTTACCTTTTCCTTTATCAGCATAAGATCCCAACCACTTAGGAAAGTAAACCTAATGGTGGTGAAGGCTGGAGAATGGTGTCATCAGTGCCTACAGCCCTCAGGGACTGCAGTAAAGGGCACATTACTTGGTTGGTGGTGCTCTTTTCTGTCACTGGGCCCGGAGAGACACAGTGGCTGAAGAATACAAAGAGATTTAAACAGCTGATGCTAGTTTAGGCACCTGGAGCCAGTGCTAAAGGATTCATTTACGTTTTTCGATGTCCTTGCTAAGCTATGGCTCACTCTGGTAGGCACTGAAAAGCCTTCATTTCCATGGCTGGTCCCAGGGAATACCCCTACCCGGGGTTTAGCAATGCTGACTGCAGCAGCATGGGTGAAGCAGAAGGTTTTTTATATTAACTCTCCCACACAAGAACACACGTTCTCCACTGTGCTTTGAGCTTTACCTCTCACCAAAGTGTTTCTGGATTATTTCCCCAGCTAGGCAAACTCACACTTGTGCCATCACTGCATGGAGCAGCTGGCCCATGGCAGGATGACTAAAGGAGGACTTCACCCTTTCTTGCCAGAAGAGCTCAACAGTTCTTAGAAAATAGTTACCTGGCTGGTCTATGCATGCACAGCATTGTGAACAAGATGTTTTACTCAGCGCCCAAACACTTTGGGTGCCACAAAATAAATTACTTTTTCCTCTCTTTTTTCTGAACTTGATGACCCACGATTTGATGCAGAAAGTCCATAGTCTTTCCTAGCTGGGCCTGCCATGAGACAGCTTCTCACTTTTCTTTCCTTACTAGAGTTTCTGCAGTTTTAGTTTTAGGTATTTCCAAAATGTTTTCCACATTCTAGCAGAATTAATTGCCGGGGGAAAAAAATAGCAAAAGTCAGTTTGCAAAAGTTATAGAATATTAGTGCAACACAGACATGGAACACTCATTATCTGCATCCAGAATCTAATTCTAGAAGTCATGCTTACCCAACCAGAACAGAAAAATAATACCAAATGGCATATACATCATTGCTGCAAAGTAACAACAATCAGTCAATAAATGCTCAAATCAAATCATTCATCAATAACCTAAGCATTGTCAATTACTTGGATGAAAAACTCCTGATAATCCATAGAGCTGAAAGAAAGCATTTTCGATACAGGATAAATGACGGAGAAGGGACTAGGTTTTTTGTATTTCTATCATAGCTGCTTCTCTTCACATGCTTGATGCCATGTATATATATATATATGTGTGTGTCTGTATCACATAGTAGTTTTGGATATTAAGCTTACAGTTCAGCATTAGTTTCTTACCTAAAGAAAAATGATGAGGATATTCCACTGGTTGTTTTGGGTTTTTTTAAACATATCCAGAGAAGCAGTCCCAGTAGGAAATTATTTGGCACGTCACTTGAATTTTTGGTGATTAGAGGATAAAGATCACTTGTACACAAACTTGTATAAAATTTTATGTTCTATGAGTCACTCCGTGTGGCTTTAAAGAAACAAAATTTAAAATCCCAAATTTTCCTTACTGTGCAAGACAAGGTCATTGGCGAAGAATTATTGAGAAACCAACAGGAAAGGACTTGTAAAAAGTAACCCCTGCCTAGGATTCGCGTGGTGTCTTTTGAAAAGTGGTTCAAATTGGGCGACAACAGTTGGAACGCCTACAGATTACCGTCAAAGGTCTTCAGCAAACACAACTGTACATCATGGATGTTTTCAACCTCCTGACTCATCTGTTTGTGTTCTTTAAAGCAATGTCAGGGTCAGAGATGGAGATTGGTAGATGAGTTGTAGTATTACATCAAACTGCACCTACATGAACCTATACACTACCTTCACTTCATTCATATCCCATAGCCCATATAAAAGCATTGCCTTGTTGATTGATACTGCCCTAAGTGACCACAACCTGTTCTAATGTATGTTCATTATATTTATATAAATGAAATACTAAGGGACTGATTTTTATGGGTCTACCTTTTGTGCAGAAGAACATTTGCTCACGAAGTCTGCTTTACCAGAGTTTTAGGTTTCCTCAGTTTGATTGCACAAAGGACAGTAAGGGAAAAACGGCTGAGCCATCATCTAGAGTTGACCTGCGATCATAAAGGAAAAAAAACCAAAACCAACAAACCTTCAAAATGTTTTTTTAATCTATGTTGGTTTGGTTTTTTTAAAAAAAAATATTTGGTTTATCTTACTGTGTAAACTGAAAAAAATCTGGCTTCCAAAAGGCTGCCAGTTGTTAGGAGTTGTCTGGGCAGTTCAGATACTGCGAGCTGCCCCACAGCAAGGAAAAATATGACAAAGACCTGAAAACATGATGGTGCATTGGAGGAATGAGATTCTTCTGAAGCTAATGGAAGTCTTGTGACATAGGCCTGTATGTCAGACAGGGACTCTGTTCATGCATTAAGTGTCTGTCTTTATCTAGTTACTTAAAAGTGATGGCGATGAGTTAAAAAATCCTTTTAAAAAACATTTCAAGTGTATTGTTAAAAGCTATTTCCTCTCAGTTCACCTCCTTTTTTTTTTTAAAGACAGACAAACTGCAGGCAGGACGGTGGCAGTAACTGTGGAGTACAGTCATTTCAGGGGCAAGTGGCTTACCTTAAGCGGTCAGTAGTAGAACGATCTTCAATTCTGTTCATACAAAGCTATCTAACACAGCAGAGAGACATACATAGATAAGTGAATGAATACATGCATACGCATATACAAATGCATATGAGCTCTTTGGGTCTTTGTCGTTTTACAACTGGGTCTACTTTTCATTTGTATTTTTTGTTAAGGTTTCTTCATGGACGGGCTCGGTTTTTCACTGTTTTCTTTTTCTCTTTGAGGAAGGAAAGACTACATATTTCTGTTTATTTTTCACTTCACGTTGAATGGTAAGAGAATCGTGATTTTTCTAAGACAGATGCACAAGAAAAAATCAGAAATGAAAGGGGGAAAAGAGCATTAGAGCTTGGAAGGTCTAATTGCGATGTAAAAATTGTTGCGCCCTAGGTGTGCAGACAAAATTTGCTCCTAGTCAGACACGAAAAGTCCACAGAATTCTTTTAAAATCTGTGAAATCAGTTTTGTTTAAAATGCTTAAAAATGCTAGTGAGTTTTAAGGTCTGCCATCTTTTGTGTATCCAGATAGAGATTTCTAAAATAACCTGTTGGGTTTTTTTTTAAAAATAAATATTAGATGAAGTAGTTAAGTGAAAATGTCTCAAGTTGTAAAAGTCTGTAACCAATAAGAATACTTTTATGAACTCAGTTATGAATATAGGGGGTTAATAATTATAAATAAAACCTTTGGCATCAATATCAGAAAAAGAAGAGTGAATAATAGAACGTTAAACAACACTCTGCAGTTCTGCCTCCCTTTCTTGCACACAAATGATGTATTTACAAAAGAGGAGAACTAAACGCAAAAATACCAACCAACCAACCAACAAACGTGCTACATTAGATGCCTCGACAGTGGAATTTGCTATTTCAAGCTCAGTACATACTGCAAATACCAGGATAAAATAATCTGTTCAGCACAGTGAAGTTTGAACACTTTTGCCTCAGTGACAACCGTTGCATGCAAAGGAGAAAAAGAAGCGTTGGTTTTTTCCGTCCCCTGTGGCGATACACGAGGAGAGGACATATGATGGAGAGGGTAACAGGACAGAAAGAAAAGCGGGTGTCACCTCGCTTATTTCTGGGCTGTTTGAGAAACACTGGTTTCTCCAAGCGCACGTTTTGAGGACTGATACTCCTCTCACCCCAGCAGCAGGAGCAAAACTGAGCCCAGACGCGGGAGACGCCTCCAGGTTCGGCTGCGCAGCCCCTCCCGGAGGTTAACACAAGGACTCCTACGTGCTTGTGTGCAGTGCTTACGGGATCCTGATGGCTTTATTACCCTTGGGGCCTCCTCTTTGGCATGTCGGTGTCCTCCTAACCTGCAGCCACATGACGAAAGTTAAACAAGGGTTTGTTGCGTTTGTTGCTGTGGAAATACGAAGTCAGTTGCTTCAGTTTCAATGGGATTTCCCTCCTCCCCTCCCCCTCCTTTTAAAAAAAAAAATCTACATTTCTCTCAAATGTCAAGGACAGGAGACGTTTGCGACAGGCAAAAGGGGAGGGGATGCCCCCCCATTCACCCACTGCCCCGTGCCCGTTTCCCCTCGGCCCAGCCGCATTTTTCCTTGTTAACCGTGCTGGAGCGCAGAGGTGGGGGCGAGGGAATAAAAGCATTCCTGCATGTCTGGAGGAAAGGAAAAAGATAAAAGGGGGAAAGTGAAAGGGGAGGGGAAGAGCGGTCAGGGACTCGAACCGCCGGTGAAATGATGCTCCTCCAGCCGTCCTGTTCAGATAATAGTTAACTCGGGGTTAAAGATTAATAGCCGGGCAAAGCGCTGTATAAATGGCCCGGGCGAGCTCAATGTATGCAAACTGCCTCCGGCTCCTCGGCCTGCTGAGCTGCCCTCTCTGCGGTCCCCCCCCAACCATCCCCCCCCCCCCCCGCCAGCGACATGAGCAACCTGCGGGCCCCGCGGCGCCGCTGCTGGCTGCCGGCCCTGCTGCTGCCGGCGCTCCTGGGCCCCCGCCTCGCCGCCGCCGCCGCCCTGCAGCCCGTGCGCTGCGCCCCGTGCACCCAGGAGAAGCTCGCCCTCTGCCCGCCCGTCGCGCCCGCCTGCCCGGAGACGGCCCGGCAGCCCGGCTGCGGCTGCTGCCAGACCTGTGCCCTGGGGCCGGGCCAGCCGTGCGGGGTCTACACGGCCCGCTGCCGCCAAGGGCTCCGCTGCCTCATTGCTGCAAAGTAACAACAATCAGTCAATAAATGCTCAAATCAAATCATTCATCAATAACCTAAGCATTGTCAATTACTTGGATGAAAAACTCCTGATAATCCATAGAGCTGAAAGAAAGCATTTTCGATACAGGATAAATGACGGAGAAGGGACTAGGTTTTTTGTATTTCTATCATAGCTGCTTCTCTTCACATGCTTGATGCCATGTATATATATATATATGTGTGTGTCTGTATCACATAGTAGTTTTGGATATTAAGCTTACAGTTCAGCATTAGTTTCTTACCTAAAGAAAAATGATGAGGATATTCCACTGGTTGTTTTGGGTTTTTTTAAACATNCCAGCGAGGCCGCAGGGATGCGCACGGCGGAGCCGGCAGGTACGGCGCGACCGCGTCCCCGCTCCGCGCCGCCGCCCTGGGGAGCTGCGTGCCGGGGCGCTGCGGCGGCAGAGCCCCGGGCCCGGGGCTCGGAGGGCT
>VZSC01000463.1:78390-106899 GCA_013398225.1 Steatornis caripensis
GATCCCCGCCCGGGGCCGGCGGAGGCGCTGCGGGCACGGGGCGTCGGGGGCTCGGCAGAACGAGCGAAGTTAGGCAGGCGTTCGCAAAGCGGGCAGGGCGGCATGCGTCTTCCAGGAAAACGTGCTGCGGCCCGTGCGGGGTGAGACGCGTCCTGGTGCCGAGGCTCTTCGGGCACGGGCAGCGAGCGGGAAAACCCTGAAGTAGCGGTAACGGGGCAATGCAGAATAGTCAGAGCAAGTTTTCTGGGGAGCGATAGCCGGCTTTTCTTTAGTAGTAAACAGTAGCCAGGGTAGGACAAAAGCCTTCTAGATTTTGTTTAGCTCCGTCTCCAAAAGTCACGACAGAGAACGAAAAGCCCCAAAGAGGCCTTGTGCCTGGCTTCGTTTCAAGAATAGAACATACCTGAATTAGTGCAGGGCTAGCCAAGCTACCTTTGAGCAAAAAGACATACCAAGCATCTTACGCTACGTGATGATCAGGAACTTCTTCAGTGTTATTTCAAAATTTTATAATTTCTTACTGTTACTATTTTCACCGTCGTTACTGCTGCGTTCATGCAGCGGTGATTAAGGTAACTCAGTAGCATTGCAAAAATAGTTAAGTGTTGACTCAAAGTAACAATGGCCGCTGGTGGCAAGTGGAGTTTCTCCTGCACTTGAGGGGGTGAGGGGGGGAGAGAACAGTGACTGAACTGAGCGTTTAAGCCTCCTGCAGTTAAAAAGGTCTCGTGTTTGATTTTAATTTATTCTTTCCTTGGTTTTTATTCTTTCTTTCTTTCCCTCCTCAATTTTCCGCCTCTATTTTGTCTTAAACATTGCCAAGGGGAAAAGCAGGTGGTTTTAGTCCACTGGGTGATTGTTTACAGCCTTGATCCAACAAGTTTCTTGGGCACATGTCAAACTTTTATCCCGTGATGAGCCCTCGCATTTGCAAAGGGTTTCTGTTGCTTCCAGTGGGAGAGTTCACATGCGCCAAGTTAGGCACTGGCGTGCGGGCCTTGATCAGGCAGATCCAAACAGGTTCTGCCATTCCCTGGCTACCTGATCCACTGCAGGCCAGCGTGAGCTACCGCTCGCTGGCTCCCGTGAATTGCTACCCCTTCTCATATGTGAGGCAAGCCACGGAACAAAGTACAGGATGCCATGGGATCAGGTCTGGACCAGTTCCTCTCCTGACTAAAACCTGAAACGCATCATGCTGGCAAAAATCTAAATTGATTCAAAGTTTTAACTCCACGCTTTTCTCATTTAGCAACGTCTCTACCACCCACTGTGGTCAAGAAAGTTTTTTCATTTCTAACAGATGGGCCGCAGATTCATCTTTGTGATTAGAGTGATCATAAAATCTAACCAACTTGTTAGAGAACAGCTGATGCATCCTCATATGAATTTATGACAAAAGTTTAATTTGCTGTGCTGCAGATGTAAATCTATTACTCCTGTGAGAGCTGCTGTAAGGGATCTGTCTTAGATATTACTTTTTGCTGTTGTTGTTGCTTGCTCTTGTTTTTCTTCACCTTTTTAACTTGGAGAAATACATGCAAAAGTTCGCTGAAGATGTTCACCTTAGTATCATTCCTTTCCAGACTCTATCGAACCTGAGGATATGACTTTGGAGAGCACTGAAATGACACAGGATCAGCTGCTGAACTATCAGCTGATGTTTCCCATCGGCCAGGACAAACACATTCCCTGGAATGCCATCACTGCATATGAAAACATGAAAGCAAAGAGAATATCTGAACTCAAGAAATGGAAAGAGCAGGTGGGTTTTCTTTGCAAACCTTTCAGAGACCGTTTCAGTAGCTGCTATTGATTCAGAATACAAAATGAAAATGTGAATGAAATTCTAGCAGCGACACTGGGATGTCAGTATTTTGGGTATTCGGCAAACAGACTTTTGGAATGCCTTCATCAGATGCTTGAGGAACAGGCAAATCGGCAGGAGCGACAAAAACAGGTCTGCATCGGATGTCCTATGCCGACTCCATGCAGAAGCTGAATCTCTCTCTGCATTTAGTATCAGATTATAACGTGGGCCCTTAATTTCCAGGAGCCCGTGTTAAAATCTTGGACTCATTTTGTGCTTTAGGTAAACAGTAAAAGGCATTTGTCACTGGCTGGTCCAATGCTCAGTGAAATAAAAGGGAGTCCTTACATACAGTTATTGATGAAACGCCAATGCAAGCCAAAACGTGTTTCTTTCAGATCACAAGGAAACGCTGTAAAGTAGATGCATGTAAAAAGACAGAAAGCTCAGCAATTAAAGTAAGCTTTTACCTTCGGGACTGCAAGATCGCAGTGGGTAATGGGAGTGTGGGCCTTTTGCAAGCAGGGCTGCGTTCCGCTTGAGGGCACCAGAGAACCACCGTTCGACCGTTCCCGGGCAGCCGACGCGCCCACAGCGCGGAGCTCCGGTACGACCGGGCACGACAGAAGCCCGGTTTTGTAATGGTCACAGACAAAACGGGGGGAAAAAAAAAAAAGCAAAAGGCAAAAACCTACTAACCACCCCCCCCGCTCTAGGAAGCCTCATTCCACATCCAGAACAGGACTTAATCACTGATTTAGTTTGAACCATTATACATGTGCTGTTAGCTCCAGTTCTGGATTTTAGGCTCCTGCTTTTCTCACCCAGAGCCACAGATAAGCTCGCTGGTTTGAACAGAACCTCTTATGTGAGGGGCTGACATGGGGAGGTCTTGCAAAAGCAGAGGGTATGATTATTTTCGCTCTAAAGTAAAAATATTTGTTCAGTCACTCGTCCCTTTTCACTCATTTAAACACGTGAAGTGCTATTAATATGCAGCAATTGTGACTTTGGAAAAGGGAGCGAGCAAATTGTGAGAACAGATAATATTGCAAACGGTTCTTCACCCTCGGTTCCAGGCACTTTGGGTTTGGGTCTCAGAGCCACAGGGGTGCTCTGTATCCTGCTTTGGCAACAGCTCTGTCCTGTACAAAAGATAACAAACATTCAGATGTTTGTTCTTGCACCATTTATATATGTCTTGCACCTATTCTCCATACATCAACAGAGCACAGGGCCATGGCAACCCAGAAGACGTGGCTAGTCTCACGTACACCAGCCTCCTAACGTGCACCTCCCCATAATAGGAGAGATTGTACCCTCTGAGCAGTAATGTGTTTACTTAGCACAGGTTAAATTTCCTTGTGTGGCAATTTAAGGACTTAAATCCTCATGTTTCTGAGGACAGAAAATACCTCTCAAAGAATAAAAACAAAAGCCTAAATGCAACACCAGAGTTTTCTGGCTGTGCTCCTACTGAAACAAGTAAGAACTACATGCAAAGCAGCCTGGTGCAGATTTTATGACTAATAAGTATTGTCAGCTTTTTGCTAGCTTTATACTGATCACTTTTTGTTTAGCTGTTTTCTTTGTGATTTTGGTATTGACAGTGTTTGCATGGTATTCTTGCAGGGACCTTGTCAGAAGGAGCTCTACAGAGCTCTGTATAAATTGGCGAAGGCTCAGCAGAGAACTGGAGGGGAGATTTACAAATTCTACTTGCCCAACTGCAACAAGAATGGGTTTTACCACAGCAAACAGGTACGTGCTTTTTCCCCTGTCTGCTCAACAGCAGCGCTGCGATTAGCCTGACACAGCCAACGCTTTCATAGCCCTCTGCTCCCAAAGTCACAAGTTTGCAGCTGCTGGAAAAGCAGGTTGTGAAAACAGGGATCCTTAGTAGTGGGAGCAGGTGGTTTGTCCTCCTTCTCTTAAAAGTGAGCCGCATGCTGTGGGCTGACAGCAGTGGAGGCAGAAGTCTTTTCCATTCACAGAACAGGTGCATGCAAGGCCTTCTCCAAAAATCTTTTAACCCTGTCGGCTCCCAGGCCAAATCAAGCTCCATGTACCTGATTCATTAGCATATTCCCAGTTAACATCAATTCATAGTATCTACCATACTGCCTGCAAAGCCCACTGAATATATAACAATCACTATGGAGAAAGGAGACTCTCAGCTTCCAGGCAGTGAAAAACTCGCACAAGCAGTGAAAAACCTCCCTGGAGCAAAATTAGCCTTCTGAAAGCAGAACAAAAATACTGATTTGTGCTGCCTATGGATTACGTTATATGCTCATTTCCATTATAGCCTCAAAAAAAGCCATGGCAAGTTACACTGAGAGTCATCTGCAAACCTAACTAAAGCTCCAAACCTCAAGCCACACCCTTGAAACCACAGGTCGTGCACACAAATTTAGTAGGTCTGCATAAATCTGTGTCACGGAGACTCCTTGTTTCTGGGCACGGCACCGCTGTGTGACTCACAAACGTTGTGACCTAGGATCTAATCAGGCAGAAACAGAAATCTGTTTAACCCCCTCCTCAAGAAAAAAACCCAGCCTATTTGCCTCCTTGCGTGACGAGTCAGACCATCCAGCCACTGCTCTCGCCCTACCAGCTTGCATATTCTGCCTTCCTTCGGTTACTCACGCTGGAAGATACTGCTGTTCACTAAGGAGTGGGCAAACTGTTTTAAATCTGAAGGTGCTGTTGTGATAGCTGAGCTTGGGTCATGGCTCCCTAACCAAGTGTGCTGGTCAGAGGCTCTGCAGAGCAGGCACCACCGCATTCAAAGCAAGTCTGTGTGCGGTGGGTCCCCACCTTCTGATCCTAGCTCTGTCCAACACCTCTACTTGCAGTATCTCACAGGTAACCTTCTGCTTACAGTTACTTATTGTGGGTTTTGTTTTGCTAATGATATTCTAGTGTGAAACTTCACTGGATGGAGAGACTGCTGGATGCTGGTGCGTCTATCCAAATAACGGAAGAAGAATTCCTGGATCTCCAGAAATGAAAGGAGACCCTGAATGCCAACAGTATCTCAGCTCACAGGAATAAAACTAAACACATTCGTTCACACCAAGTTTTCTGTGGGGCCTGATCTACTCAGGAGACATTTCAGTCAGGAGCCGTTTCAGTAAGGTAGTTTTGTGCACCTGATTTTCAGCATATGAGTAACCCCATAAAGTAGCTGTTCTACTGCACTAGGATTACTCAGATGCTTGACTGACAGATAGGAGCAACTGCAAGATCGAGTCCTACAATCTTGTACATTTTGTTTGTATAATATTATAGATACCCTCATATGTAAAGCTGTTGAATTATTTATTTCACAGGACGTGTATTTTTGTCTGTATGTGTTGTTACTAATTTATATCCTCAAACACTTCATAACTTTATATGTAAATACTTAATATTATTGCTCTTAAATGTATGCATCTCACGTTGGAGGAATGTTGCTACTTAAAACTTCAAATAGCATAACTCTATTGGGAAAAATGGCTTGTAAACTTGCATTTTTGTACTATGTATTTATAGATGTAAAACTGAATTTAAAAAAATAACTTTCAGTAAAGAACACGCTTAGAAACTTATTTAAAACCTGTTTTGTTTATATATCATGTTGCTTTTGCACCTCTGTTTCAATGTCAAGCTGTTTCTTAAAAAAGAAACTCTAAACCTTGATTATATACTTCAAGCTCCTGATGGGACAGTATTTGTTTCTATTTTCCAAACATATGCACCGGATAAATGGCAAAACACAACAGGATATTCTGTGCCACCTTTGACAGGTGTAAGTTGTTCACATGTTGACATTGTCATGTTATTTAAGATGAGCTATTAAATAATGTCTTCTTCACTGTACCGGTCTCTTGCTTTCTACACGTTCCAGTTCAGCAGTCTGACCTTGGCAGGACAGCACAGCGGCACAGCGGCAGGTGGGAGTGTAGAGGAAAGCACCCCTCATGCAAATCTGTCTCCTTAACTCCTAGCTCCATTTTCCTGCAATGAGTTTTCTTCTTTTGCACTCCCCACCCCACTCCCCTTCTCCCGTCCTCGCCAATCCTGGCTGTGCTCTGCAAGCCTTTGCCTTGAGCAAAGCAGCAGCCTCCAAGGGAAGTAATTAAAAGGTTTTCTGGATAGGAAAGCTGGATGCCTTTCTCGGCTCAAAAGCCCAAGGCAGCAGTATTAGTGCATTTAAAAGATAACGTCGAGACTAGAAAGAGCCATTTCCTGAACAGAAAGTCAGGGGTTATAAAAGAGAGGCTGGGGAAAAGGTCAGCCTTACTCTTCTTGCTGAAAGTAGAGAAGATGGTCCCCTTGGCTTGGGCTGCAGTCCCTTTCCCTCCCCAGCATGTTCCTTTGACTTGGTTGTTGCAAAGAAATACAGAGAAAGCAAGTGACTGCCCTGCCAGCTTCAAGCTGGTTTTGTCCATGGAGGAACTGGTGTGGGAGTTAGCGAGTCCCAGAGCTGGGACCAACCCTGCCTGGGAAAACAGCCTGAGAGGAGAGTAATAACATTTTCTAAGAGCCTGGCAGGAGGGAAGCTCAGCATAAAATCCTCCTGCCGTTTGTTGGCAGAAGCTTTGCGTTTTAAATGGGAGCGGGAAGCGGCTTGTAGAAACTGCAAAGCCAAAGTGTGGAGATCTCTGCTGTCCGTATTACGGTTCTGTGGCATCGCACGTCGTGCTTGCTGAATGTGTTGGGTGTATTTGCGCGTCAATGTCAGCTGATCTGATTGGGGTCTAATAAACTGCTCCAGATTTAAAAGTATGGATATACTATTAAGCTTCTTTGTAAAGTATTTTGAGATCTTCCCAAGGAAAGCACTGCAAAAGCAGTTGATGGCATTGGTATTATAAATAATTAACGTCTAACCTCCTTGTAATTAGCTACAGTGAGACCTGGCTAAAACTGTGTTTCAACACTGCATTCACTGTGTCACAATGCTCGGCAATCATTGTATCAAAATAAAGAAGCAGCAGCAAATTTAGGCAGAACCTTAGAGTACTTTCATGGAGTCTACCAGCACTGAACAACTGTTAGGCGCCATTGCCAAGGGAATAAACGGTGAATGAAGGAGGGGAAATCATATACTGAGAGCTACAGCACATGCTTAAGAGCGCTCTTGACTGCTCTCACCCATCAACCTCATGTAAAGGTTGATCTCTAAAGAGCAGAAATTAGTTCTTTTTGTTGGGATCATTCTATACATAGGGGAAATGTTCATCATGTTAGTAATTAATTAATAGCACAGTCCATTTGCAGTATAGCAATGCCGTGGACAGCTACTTCCAGTGTTTTGTAGGGTGGAAGGTTCCCATCTTAGCTGCGAGAAATTAGAGTTTTTAACAGGGACGGGGTCTTAGAGGAACTCTTTCCTTTCAATGTTAAGTACAAGGAGCAGAAGTTGCTTCATACAGCATTCAGGAATGACAGGCTGATTTCTTAGAGGGGTTTAGCTCCTTGCATCCTACTGGAAGCTACAGGGGATGGATGCTTCCTTATCTGCAATCTGGTCTCATGTGGCATATTGCCAGGACTCACCCGGATAGATTTCTGCTGAGCTGCTCTGGAAGGGGCTGTCTGATTTGGGCCGGACTCTTCTGTATCCTGGGATTAGGACTAATGCAAGGAGGCAAAGGCGGCAAACTTTATCTCCCCTATCACAGTGCTGCCAGGAGCTTGGACAACGTTTAGGGCATAGATGCCATGCATTGTGATTTGTCCTCATTTTTATGATCAGCTTCAGTAACAGAGTGAGAAAAACCAAAGGTCTATAGTTTTCCTTTGGTTTGGTTATTTTTTTCTGTTTGCAGTTTTTTTAGGGGTTTTTTTTGGCATGTGTCAGCTGGCAGCCCTGGCTTCAGTGTGCGCCTGCTGCAGTGGTCCCGTGTGTGCTGGCAAGCCAAGCCTTGTGGGAATGAGTGGCGAAACAGGGAAGGTGCCGCAGGATGCTCTTAGCAGCTCACGTCACCTAGTGTGCAGCTGGATGCGTAAAGGGGATGTACTGTTCCTCGTTATTTCAGCTCCCTCCCTTCACACCCTCTTGCGCTCCTGCTACCCCACCTAAAAAAACTTAATTGGTGGGAAGGTCTTAGGTGAGCACCTGTAATGTTTGGTTCACTTTATCTGGGAACCATACCTACCTAGTTTGTACTTCTTCCTGCCAAAACCCTGCCAGGTTCGCTGCAGCAGGGTTAGTTCCAGCCGTGCCTCCTCCTGCCTCTGGCCTGCTGCCAGCTGCAAAACGCTCATAGCACAGAAATGAGGTCACTGCCCTCTGCTCTTTAATTTCTACCCTCCTTTTCCCCTAAAGCTGTCCAAGACAACCTACGGTCACCTGGTATCAGGCTCTGCTCATACTGAGTCAGTTCTGCTCATCACTTTGGGGTACAGCAGAGACACATTCGGAGGTGAGGGGAGAGAAAGAAGGAGAGAAAGAAAATTGGGATGGAGGGCAGCCAACACTAATACTGAAAGCTCATCAGCATCTCTGTCACTTTTCTACCACAAGAACAAGGCAAAACATAGGCAAGGAACAGCTTTCTACAGACGCAGACCAAAACATGATCAGATATTAAGCACGTCAAGATTTAGCCTTTTCCTTTCCAAAACTAATATATTCCTTTGACCTTGCGCTTGCTAGTAAGAGTCCTAAACACATCACAAAATAAAAAAGCAAACAGAAAATGCGTCACATATAGCTTTCTTTCCTCAAGGGGAAGAAAAGTGGCATGGAAAAGAATGGCACATGGCAGAGGCTTGGCACAGGATTTACTGCGCTCCTGGAAAGTGCTCAGCTCCCATAGCACCAGACACTACGTGGGAGCCCCAACAAAATACTAAAACAGAGCAGGGTTTTTTCTGCAAAGTCAGAACCGAAGAGGTTTGTGCTTTACCAGGAGCCTAGCAGCACTGACTCAGAAGAATTAGAAACGTTATTTTTCTACCCACATCACTGCCTTGCTGTTGTGGAACAATAGCACCGATGTCTAATCCCCGCTGTACCCATAATAACAACAATAAAAAGAACCTGAAAAAAAAAAAAAAAATCCAAGTGACTCATTCCAAGGTAGACTCTCATGCTCATGCAGCATGTCGAATGGACAACTCCTATCTCTGTGTTTAGCCCACACCTTTGAAGTGGGTCTACTTTTTCTTGGCGATCAGTTGACTGACAAACCACTAGCCCAAACAGCCTCCCCAGGCTGCGCTGACAACAGGTCCCAGGCTTTCTATTTGCCAACAGATTTCATACTTATGGACCAGTTATTTTATATGCTCGTTGTACGTTGCATGGCGAATCGGCAGGAATTCGGACGGCGCAAGGAAGTGGGGTATGAGCATCTTAACAAACGCCTAATTGTGTTTAGCACACTTGCCTTCTTTAAGACTTGNCTGCACTGACAACAGGTCCCAGGCTTTCTATTTGCCAACAGATTTCATACTTATGGACCAGTTATTTTATATGCTCGTTGTACGTTGCATGGCGAATCGGCAGGAATTCGGACGGCGCAAGGAAGTGGGGTATGAGCATCTTAACAAACGCCTAATTGTGTTTAGCACACTTGCCTTCTTTAAGACTTGCGTAGATGGGTTCTAGTGAGCAACAGTAGCAGAGCTGCGGCAAGCGGGGGGCTTCTCTTGCTGACTTGTCACCTATATTACCTAGTCACATTTAGGTAAAGGCAGGAGGGGACAAAGAAGGAGAGGACCTGCTGGGAGCACAGCCGGTTAGTTTTGTGTTACCAGAAAGTACCAAAAACAACAGCCGAGGAGCAGGAGCCCAGACATACCAGCACTTGCACTCTGAGTAATAAAAACAGCTCTGACCATAGCTCTGTCAACAAACAAGGGCTTTATTTTATTTTCCCTCCTTTCCTCCTCCCTCGACTTACCTCCTCCCCCAGGGTGCAAAGTTCATCTGCAAGTAAGCTACTGTGAGGGCCCAGGGAGAGGGGCAGCCTCCTGCGGGACAGACGGGGGAGCAAGGGTACTCGTGGACGTTGAAGTAAGGTCGAATGAGCAAATCTAAACTCAGCCCATTCCAGATCTTGGCTGTTCCATTTTGCAAAAGTTTCTGCTCGCCTTTTCAGGCTCCGTGTTGGATTATCACCTCGGAGCGGCAGTATGGGCAGCCCATCAGAGACAAGGGCACGCAGGGGAAGACAGGGCTGCACACGTGCTTGGCTCCTTGCTGCTTCCCTGCGAACCATGTTTCCTAGCACGAACAGGGCCCGGCCAGTGGGCACAGCTATTCCAGCAGAGACTCCATGCTGCAGTTCTGCCGTGCACAACACCGCGCAGGCAGGCTTCCTCCTGCTCTCAGTCGCCTCCGACAGCTGTTAAACTAACAAAGAGGAGCCCTTTTGTGCCTACACTGAGGTTTTTAATTGCATAATTATGCCAGTGGTGCCATGTGATTTTTTTTCTCTCTCACCGATGGTGCTTCGTAGTTCAACAGGCTGGGGTGTAGATGCTGAGGTTCCTTGGAAAATCACCTTAGCGTGGGATACCTCTGGAGGCCTAGAGAAAATGCTGGCTATCTCATAACCTTCTTTCATATTTTCTCTTTGCCTGTGGCTTCTGTTTATTGCTGCTTCGGCAGCTGAGCCCTCACCATTTAGCCCCAGCAAGGGAACAGAAAAAGAAGAGCAGCAACAAGTCACGGGTAGCAGGGTAATAGCAGCTGTGGAAACGTGTGGCAGGACGTGAGGGCTGAAGGTTGCATGTGGCACCCCTGTGATAAAGCAATAATCAACTTATCAAGCTCAGTCACTTAGGTCTTTTTTACTGGGTGCAAGTTACGTGATACATAGCAGACGTAGGAAACAACTCTTCACCTTGAATATTCTCTGTGTGGCATAAGCAGGCAAAAATACCCTCCGCTCTCCAGTTTCAGGGAGTGAGGGAAATGCACGCTCAGCCTGGCTCTCATAAGCAAGTCCCTTCACTGCCCCATTTTTGGACGGTCTTACCAGAAACGGACCTGGAAAGCAGTCTTCCTCAGTGACATTTTCTTCAGCTTCACAGATTTTTTCTGGAGGAAGTCTCAGCTGCAGCAATCACTTTGCTGCCTTTCTTTCCATTCCCACTCACGGAGAGAGCAGTGGGGTGAAATTAGCCGTGACAGAGAAAGGCTCTTAAGGAATTTGGATAGGTCAGCAGAAGTGGAAAGCCAGGATACATACTGCAGCAGGACGTGCATTCTGCAAGGATAAACTAAGATTTGCAGCATTGCCCTTTGCTTCTGCTAATACCTGGTCTCCAGCTTTTTTCAGCTGCAAGTTTAGGCCTTGAAGTCATTTGCATTTTTTAATATATGTACAAGGCAAAAGCAAAGGTTTATACAATGGAATTTTTCTCTAAGGCTGGTGTATATGCTTCCACAGTTGCAAAATCTGGACTGGAAGAAATAAAACATAAAATGTAGAGTTTTAAAACTAAAACTTCTTCCGGCGAACCACAGATTTGCACTGCTTGCCATTTTACCAGGAAATCCCCTTTTTAGCAGAAAAATATCTAACGTCTTCTCAAACAATGAGTTGTATAATGCAGGCGATCTCATGCGCTGGACCTCCAGACACCAAGCTACCACATCCTGACAGATTCATAGGATCACAGGGTGGTTGAGGTTGGAAGGGATCTCTGGAGGTCACCTAGTCCGACCCCCTTGGCCAAGCAGGGCCCCCTAAAGCCGATTGCGCAGGGCTGTGTCCAGATGGCTTTTGAGTACCTCCAAGGATGGAAACTCCAAAATCAAATGAAGGTTAAATACTTTCCATTGGAAGAAGATGCCCAGGTGCACTGGGCATACCAAAACTCGTCTCTAGTGGTCTTAAACAAAATGAATTTTGCACACTCGCAGATGAAGACATTACTGATACTGACCACAAAAACCTTGCCCTTGGAATACTCTGATACCCTTTCTGGATTATTTTTGGATCTCTCAGAAAAATAGAGGGAGAGGGGGAAGAAAAAGGAGTCCTTTCTAATGTTGAAGCGAGCATATTCTTCTGATAGAAGTTCATAGATGTGAAGAGTTCCTAAAGGCGCAGCAGGACCACGTACAAAACAGCTACCTATATAAATGTTTCATTTTGCATACTAATATGCTTTGGCATCCAGCAAAATTGCTCAGCACTTTTCATACTTTAAATATCATTCCTACTGCTAATACGCAAAATCTCTGTGGAGCCATCCTTGCTTACACAATTTTAAAGAGTGACTAGAGATACCAAAAAATGATTTCCCAAAAGGTTTGTAAAACCATTACTTAAATTTAGGGCTCAGTTCAATAAAGAATTATGCTATGTTAAGGTTTCTATGAAATTTAGTCATAAAAAGTTCAGACTGTACTAAAAACTAATTAATTCTGTGGTTTTGGTATTCATTGAAGCCTCCTTCCCCTGTGCACAAATAGCTAACATTATGCCCTGAAGGGCGTGCGTGCCAAAAAGGTGGAAAAGGATATTCTGAGCTCAAAAGACTATAGCACAGTAGGTCTATTAAAAAAGGGAACTTTCTTAAATAGTTTGAAAGATAATAGAGCTGCCTGCAGGCATTCTGGTCAATTATAGGGATTTATGCAACTATTTATTACACTGGTTAAAATAAATACTTACCACATCAATCTGGGCTACATATGGTACCCATGTAGCATCTAAAGATGAAATGCACCCAAAAAGAAATTAGCAGCTTTTGCAGTACATACATTAAGCTTTTGTAGTGCCTTCCCATGCAAATATTTGACATGTAAACAATGTTAGGAGTTACAAGGATTTTTCTGAGACTTCGTAATGTTCACCCAGATCACCTGAGATTCCTGAAAGAGCTTGTTAAAAATAAGAAAAACGTTGACAAACGTTCACTTAAGAAAATAAACCACCTGAGCTGAAGGCAGTGAAGGCACCAAAACAGGAGGTATTTTTCTAATGCGTTGGTTCCATTTCAGCCACCAAAAACAAAGTCCTCCACTCATTGCAGAACTTAGCAGGAAGCATTTCTAACCTGCGTGCGGAGGGAGAACTTCCCCTGAACTGATACTGACCCATACGTTTGCTTTGTGCTACCCACACTCCGCTGCTTGGATGTAGCCCACAAATACTTTCGTTTGAATTGCAGCCTGACTCCCATAGCCATGAGAAAAATCTTTGAATGACAAGTAACTTCTCTACTGAATTGAACCCTTGTCTTCACAGGAATAGGAATGTTAAAAAACACAAAAAGGAAAAAGCCACCATTGATTCATTTTAAAAAGTGATTTTTTTTGGGGGGGGGGAAATAATGTTATTTTGTATTTCATACCAAGAATGCCAGCTGCCAGGAACATCAGATAGGCAATTGGAAGTATCCAACACTAGTGCAAGCAACTGTGCTCATAAAAAAAAAAAAAATCTAAAAGGCAACTTCTGGAAAAAGGGAAGCTTTAAAATACAGGTAAGATTTTTTTTTTCTGTTTTTAAACAGTGTCTTTCTTTTAAAGACATCTGTTGGAAGCAAAATAACCAAACTGCCTTGCACAACCATGCAATTTTTTTTCCCCTTATGGCTGTGTGCTTTCTCTGTTACATACCAAAGACCATTAGTACCACTAAAGGAGCCGAATGCAATTTTAAAAATAATTCATGTGACAGATTGCTTGCTTCAGTTTGAGTTCCTTGAGATGCAGTATGTTTTTTTTCAAATAAAGTTGGTGCTCTGCACAGATCACAGAAATTAACATCACTTAAGGACCTTTACTGGCCAGCTTCTTCTGTATTTCTTTTTAATGGAAGGGTAAAACATAAAATAAAAGGCTTAAAAACTTAAAAAAATTACACCAATAAGAAATATTGGTGCCACAGGCTTTTAAAACATTTCTTGCATACTGGCAAAACGTGGCTTGCAAGGCAGCTACCTGCCTTTTTTTGGTGAGCAGCTGCTTCTCTTTTTCAGAAGGCTCACGAGATACCAATAAAAAAAAAAGGCAAAATAGTAACTCACTTTCATGAACCCAATCCTTATTTTTGTATCTATGGTTACATGCCCAAACACTGGTGTATATATAACTGCCCTCTGTGAAATTATTTGAAAGGAACTGGTTTACAATTTTTTTTTTTTTAAAAAAGGCCCAGCATTTATTTTTTTGCCAACAAATATTTGCAGGCATTACATTTGCATTAGCAGTAAAAATATTGCAGTAAATCTTCACCTCACAAAGCTTTCTGTAACCATCTGTCAGGAAATCTGTATTAGCCTGGAGTAAGCATCGCTTCATGTATACTTTTTTCCTTACTCTTAAGTGAAACAATTTCAGTTTTAGCGATGATGTGAAGTCATTTCGTTAGATAGAAATTAGCAAGACGGGCAGAGTGCACACAGTGCTGTTCAGCTAATACATTTCAGGCTAAGGCTTTAAACATCTGATTTATGGTGATCGGCTGTCTCAACCCTGGCAAGTTGCATATCCAAACCTTTCCGTGCAGGAACAAGGGCGGTGGGAATTCAGCGGGGTGGGAGAGGAACGGGCTCCTCGGCCTGGCAGTCTCCCCTCTGTCAGCACAACCCGTGGCCCCATCAGCAGGAAACCCACTGCCCTCAGCCTCCACAGCGCTCCCAACCCAACAGGAGATTACAGTGTCGATGGTTTCTTTTTTCGACAATGACATCAAACATTTATAGTGACACATATAAGAATATATTATATATTTATATAAATATATAAAATATTTATATAAAATATATAAATAAATACATATACAAAATACGGCATTACTTTCCAGAGAGATGTTACATTTCACAGGCCACCTTTCCTTATCCAGATTTCATTGTCATACAGAATTTGTCATGAAGTTCAGTAAACAATCAGTCTCCAAAAAAAAAATTTTGCCAAAGTCTTCCTTACGTCAAAGCATCACATACCAGAACAAAACCAAATCACTTCTCTTCCATTTAAAAGGACATACAACATAATGGCAGACAGTCGGTTTAAATATTTAAACCCAATGGTTCTTATTCTATGCTTAGATGCAGGCAAATCATTTCTACCAAAGTCAAAGCAAGCAACGATTGTGTGTAGCGTAAATGAAGCGCGCGGGTCTCAACACCCGGGTCCACGATACCCCCACCTTGTCGGCATTGTTTTAAACAGGAGTTCCTCGCACAGAGTATGTGCTTTGGTAGAGTGTACCAAGACAACACAGAATAGATACAGCTTCTCAAAATAAATAAGCAAATAGAAAGGGTGGTACTGCAATGGCAATTTTTTGTCCATGAATATTCTGTATTAGTATGAGCAGGAAATGGAAGAAATGTAAGCCCTGTTGCACAAACTGAAGCAAAGGACAGACAGAAGAACGCTTTACCGAGAGCTTCAGTGCAACTGTTATCCTTTCCAGTGGCATAATTCAGTGATGGGTAAGTTAGAAATACCGATAACATAAAATAATTAAAACAAAAAAATCTTGGTAGTTGTAGTTACTTCAAATAACAAAATACAATCTCTTCTGGAAACACTTCCTTCACTCCACAAATTCATTTCTATTATCTAGAATAGGTCAGTGTGTACGCATATGGATCTATACATATTTGTAAATCTTTCCATACCCTTACTTTCTCTTTGCATACAGAAGTATACACTAGAATTATTGTGTAGTATTTGGTATTCACATGTTAACATTTAAATAAAGTTTATTAAAAAACAATTATATTAAATACAGACTAACAGAATATTCATAATATATTTTACAGAAAAAATAGCCACGTCTTTATTTTAGAAATATGTTTCTTTAGAAAGTTCTTTGAGATCTTTATAAAACTTTTTACCCGTGAAGATAAGTTTCCCGTCAGACCTGTAAAAAAAAAAAAGCTTAACCTTTAAATCCTTGTGGTTTTTTTGTTTTGTTTTTCTTTAATACTTTTACAAGCTTACAATCTGTAAGTTCTTTAAAATAAAAGAATCAATATCTTTCGGGATCAAATTGGTCACAGGCCGTTCTTTAAAAAGTCAGTGGAGACTCCCTGAATCCGTTCTGAAGTGCCTTTTGTTTTTCTCTCTCTCTGGGTATCAATAGTGCAGGTTTATGTGGGAATTCAGAGCTCCCTACACGTCCTACAGGAAGCCCAACATGTGTCCGTGGCGGGGTGCAGCTGCAGCAGCATCCGCAGAGGCTGCGACTCCCCATCCGCCGCAGGAGGCAGAGCACGTTACTCCACGCACAACACAGTCCAAAGAGTTTGCCCAGCCCCTCCAAGGTCTCTGCGAGGTCCAGCAGCCACGCACAGAAGCCAGGAGAGCTGGCGCCCAGCCCTCATTTGCTTTCCAAGTTATAGCAGTGGACATCTCCTTTTCCCTTCCCATCATAGCCGGGAAGTGGCTGTCCGTATTTATCCACGCACCAGCAGTAACCTCTCTTTCGGCCTTTGGATGGGCGACACTGAAACAGAATAAAAGGCCCAGTTAGCATTCTTTTTGTTTTCTCTACTCTTAGTGGTATATAGCAGGGATTCCTGCTCATTTGATAGCTGCACTTCCACATCCTGGCCATATCTGACAGAATCAAACGGGGGTCTTTATTACCACCACGAAGTGTTACAATAAAAGCTTACCTCCTCTGCCTGTCAACCCCTTTGGGTCTAATTACTCCATAATAAAACTGCTCTGAGAACTACCAGAAACCAGCCTTATGAACTACTCCCTATTATATTAGGCAGCACAGTTTCCCCCACTGAATACCAGGACTCCTTACAACAGTATGGGCTGACAACTGGGACTCGCCTTTGCAAAGAAAGTTAACAGATTTGTTCTACACCAAAGCACAGGTCGAGCAAAGACAGCCACTGCAGCAATGGCTTGCACCTGTTTGCTAGAGGAATTTCAATACTATAGTTGACATTTATTAACAGACACATAATCCTTCTGTAATGGAGTTATCACTTCAACAACTGCTACGTGTACTAGAACCTTTACAAGTGTATTTTCCTATAAATAAGGTTGCTTACATACTAGTCTATAACCCAAGTCAGCTTTAGAAGTTGCCTGGCAGAAATTGCCAGCAATGCTCACCAACCTGAAACTACCACAGGCAACTGAACTTCTTTAGAAATAGTAATGCAGTAAAAAGGCATTATAAAGTCTAGTATGTAGTAAGTAAGTAATGCTCTCCCAAGGAACCAAGAATGGTAAATACTAGACTAAAGGAGATGACATGCTGCAGCTTGCATTCAGTATGCAACCCTGGATGCAGTTACATATGTGAACCTCTGGGACCCCGCGAGGTTTTCACCCACTTGAAAGACATGTGTCTCCAGGACACAGGTTACCTCACTACGTTTGCCACGGTCAACCTCACTGCCAAGACACAGCCTCCATGTCAGCTCAGGTTCTGAGATTTGGTGATACAGTATTCATTGCAAATGCTAACAGAGGTGGTTGTTTAGTCAGGACAGACTTACAAAGGATGCAATGACAGAAATATACGTAGCTTTTCAAAGACTGAGGTTTCATCTGCTGCATCACCAACGTGAAGGAAGATAGGCTACACTGATGTCACTTACGGCCCTCAACACTGTTAAGGCTATCATGCAAGCAGAGCAAATGCCGCCTCCAAGATCACCCTCACAACAATTCAAGAATTTCAGAGGTTCAGCCTGGTACAAGTCAGGTAAACTTTGCCAGTACTGCTCAACTGCTTGTTCTCAAGAGTATAATAGGCATGTCCCCATCTCCCATGTGGGTATGGCAGTGGCTCACAAAGCTAAGTGTTTTTTCCATGTGCACATACACAAGGAAACATCAAGCAAGTGTTGGGCTTGACATACTGCCCCAAATGCTTGACCCTCTCCACATCCAGTTCAGGACCTCAGGTGAAAGGGTTGTATTTTGGACAGAACTGTGCATATGGGTCACTTCTGGGACAGCCTGCACCAGCACACTGGCCCCTCAGCCAAATAATTTGTGGCAGCATGGAATAGGCTAGACAGTCTTCGCTAGGAACTTGTGAAAAAGAGATGGGAGCAGATCACACATAAGACAAATTTCTGAACAAGTTTCCATCTTGTTTTATTTTAGAGTACATGAAGTAATGTTAATCACTGTAACTGCAAATCAATCTACCCTTGTGATATATTTTTGAGTAACAAGCCCAACGCAGAAATAATACACAATGCCTTCTCTGAATTCTCAGTCCTTCCGCATTAGCCCAATGCGCAGCAGCGGGACAAGATCAATTTTAAAGTACGTATCAGCTCATTTTAGGAGAGGTAGAAAAAGTTCAAACCTGCCGAGAGAACAGCTACATTAATAATTTGCTAAACTAGGTGGTTAGCTGCATTTGAGTTCTAGTTACCTGTTTGGCTGGTTTTCTGTACTGAATGTTTTATGACTTATGTTTATTGTCTCAAAAGCGTGACTAGGGCTTGCACGTGTTCTCCAGGATTTCTGTGAATGGCTGCTCATAGTCCACTGACGTCAATGGGAGATTTTCCTTCAATTTTGGTGGCGACTGGACTCTAGCTTAAGTGGTATTAACATTTAGGGACTTAAAATTCTTCATGCTCATACCTGAAGAATTCAGGAACAACAGCCTTTGCACAATTTAAATTTTACAGAAAAGGAAACTGAGGCAGCAGTTCTTGAGGTGTTTTTCCCAAGAGAGCAGGCACAGATGGAGCCCGAATTAGAGCACCGGGGTTCTGGCTGCCAGCCTGGTGCTCTGGCAATGAAACTATACTTCTGCTAATAATAGTAACACAGCCTCCCCTTTTAGAAATACTATATGAAGTATGTTACACAACTCTAACTGATTCATAGGCTTGCATCACTCTCAAAACAAATGATCAGTTAAAGTTATCTCATGTTGTTGGAGGTCTTGATTGCTTCTTACAGTTGCATAACCAATTTTTGGAATTAACTACATTAAGTTAGTCTGTAGGAACACCTTCCCCACTACTAATACTCTTTTATTTCTTCCAGGCAAGTCATTTGGAAAACAAAACCCTTAGATCATTCCACAGCTGAAATAGCGCTCTGTGAGGAAACAGCTTACCTTTTCCAATCTGCAATTTTGCACTACCCACTCAGCCATGCCTTCAATAGTAAAGCACTTCTGATTCAGAAGTGATGCTTTTATCCTGAAACAGCTAGCTTGCATTCCCTACAGAAGTGGTGAACAGTTTGTATGGGGAAAAAAAAATTATAAAATATCCACTCTTCTGAACTTGTACTCCACATACATTTCAAGGCTCTGCCCAGCTCTTCCGTACGACTTCAGAAGTCCAAGAAGCTGGACAACTGCCCAAGCAGTGGAGCCAGTAATTACTTCTGATAGAAACACCAGCTGCCAGCTTCCATGCCACCTGCCCCTCTCCCTTCCACAAAGAAGTGCCGCAGAGGCATTTGTGGGGCACAGCAAAGCATATGGTATCCCATTGAATTCCTGGTCAGCCCAGAGGTCTCCGTGGAACTACAACTGTGGTCTCCCGGAACAGACTGCAGACAGCATTGACAGATACCTCGGGCCGTTTCGGCTCTTGCCAAGCCCAGCTCTGTTTTCAGTGGAACGACGCCAGCTCACATTTGGGTGAGTATCTGGCTCCGGTACACAAATATGGGGCAATTCTAGTAATTGCCCCATATAATAATTCTAATTTAATCAAAACCTTTTTTCCATGCTTGAGGCAGAAATGTGCCTGTATCAACTTATTCCATGTAAATATATACCACAGTTGAATAGCAGAACCTTACATGTGTGATTTATTAAGACAAAGAACTCTAAATTTTAATAGGACTGATTTTTAAAAAGTTTATATATAAACACAAGGTGTGAAATATTTTTCATGTTATACCCTGACAGATAAATTTGTTTTTAAAATTGTTTCATATACGCAAATTACTCCCTATGGTTGTTCCTGAAAAGTCAATTTCTAGATATCCACAAGAGTCTTCAAAAATAACTGCTTTCAATTTGACCGGAAGAGCAGGCGACCAGGAAGGCAGAATACACTAACATGTGAAGTGTCCCCTGAACGAGTTAGTAATGGTTTCCAGGGTGATCATAATTTATCAGATTCCTACCGTCACACACCTATCCGCATTATCGTGCTGGGCAGTAGTTTTGGCAGCTATTTCCAGAATTAAATATGCCTAGGTCACACTTATTTTTTTGATGGATTTACTGTCTATTTCCCAACCTATTACTCTGAATTTTGTTGTCACAACAGAATATAACTGAATTACAGATTGACTGCTGCTAATAATAGCAACAAAGGAAATAAAATAGTCTAGCATTCTGTTAATGAGGTGAGACATCTGCTCACAGCGCCTAAAATAGCAGACCTACATGTTGATGTTCCAAAAAGAAAACCAAACAAACACAACCGTTGCATTGCCTTGCAGACAGTGAATTCAGCCTGGGTAGGACTCACTCCTCAAACCGATGTGTTTTTCTAGGAGTTAATCTACAAGGCCAACTCAAATACATTATTTTTGGCTTCTATTTTGTTCGTGTGAGAAGCAGCCTGCCTCCGTAAGCCCCACCTGCAGAGGTCTGTTCCCAGGGTTTATTGAAGTTCATTTACAAGAGAAGCACTCCAGCTGCATTTCATGTAGAGTATTTACTCACGGGGGCTCCATTTGTGGGCATCTCCTTCAAGATGCCGTGTCATCTCAAACTACCATTGGAACTACTGGACCTGTGTAAATTGGCAGGGTGCTTGACAAGGCTGGCCAGGTATGAAAGTGCCGCTTCACCCTCTTAAGTTCGCTGATCGGACGGGCTGGTGCACACAGTGAAGGAAGCTTTCCTAAAGCAGTCTGAAAGTCTCCAGACAGCACGGACATTACGCAGAGGGCAGAAGCATGTCTTTGCTCTGTACCAACACCTTATTCTCACAAATCAACTTCTAGGAACAAAGACTAGGTAAGTGTATTATCCGCCTTTCCTATTTTTCTTCCTCCGTCTTTCCTTTTTTTTCTGCCTCAGTGGCAGAACTATGACGGCCCTTTAAAGTACAGAAGTCATCCTTTAAAGCAAGGCACTTTAATATGTGCTTTCTCTGGATCTGATTTACTACATACACATGCCAGAGACTGCGTGCAAACCACCACCTTTTCGCTGACGAAGCAAAAACCCCAGAGTCTGAAGACAGATGAAAGGAAGATCTACTGAACAAAGTAAATACCATTCTGTGGTCTTTTGTAATACCTGGAGAAGGAAAAGCGCTAGAGTACGCTTGTGTGCCTTGAACGCAGTTAAATGATGTGCTGTTCTGGAACAGCTAAGCAAATGCTTTTATGGCACAGGTACAAAACACAGTCCTAGCCTCACTCCACATAGCGGTCCGACATATTTTTCTGAGCAAAAGCAGACCGAGATGCAAGCACTGCTCTCTGCTAGTTTACAGGCAGTGAGACATGAATGACACGGGCTTCTCAAAACTTTAGACAACAAAAAGAAACTGTCCCTGCTTGGAAGTTGCCACTACCTGCTCAGGAAAAGCTAGGAAGCTTAGACATGCTCCAAAGGTCAAACAGCGCAGTCAGTGCTGGGCTGATGGCAGAAGAGAAGGCTGGAACCCTCATCCCTATTGCAAAGGCCGCAGCTGACACTGCCATCTTAATGCAGAGCTCCAGGGAATACCCCAAAGGGAAAGACTGTTTTTAAGAAAGCTGAAAGCCAAAAAATGGAGAGATACCATTCCTAAAATAAGGTTGCTTGGTTGGAGGTTGTCCTCTCACTTGTAACCAATGAACTGCATTACCTAGTAACACAGTCAGCTGCTCCTTTGGTTACCAGAGACAGAGAGGCTGACTCGTGTAAACCCAAACGGGAGAGACAAGATGGTCCACAGACAGAATCTGTCCTTACAGAGGGTCCGCCTCGAGGAAATTCTCAAATAAACTTTCGAGTTCAGAAAATTTTAAAATTACCAAGAAAGGCATTTGGAGGCAGGTCACTAACTAAGCACTGGAATTAGATGGCATGTGCAGACTAAACAAAAAACCTGGCATGTCCTGCACTTCCCCAAGTTCCTGAAGGAGCTTCAGGGGCACCATTGAATGGAGAATGCTGCCGTAGCTCTACCCGACACAAGGAAAGCATAAATACCTGCAGTTTAGGTCTGCATTTGTCAAGACAACCCAAGAACCAAAGAGGGCTGAGAAGCCATCCTTGCTGCAGAGTTACTACCAGATGTATCACTTTCACGATAACATGACCTGGATTTTGGAAGCAATCTGTGTAGCACATAAAGGACAGATATATACCTTTCTCAAGTTGCTATTTGTACTACGATCCAGCACAGTTCTTCTAGGAACTCTCAAGCAGCTATTTACAATTCAAAGCATTGATCTATTGCAGTCATATGGTCAATGCAACATTTAGCTCTGTGGGTTATTACAGAGGCACTGCTTTTTTTAAACCAAAGGGCATTAGTATCTAGGACACCAGCCAACCCATGTGTGATTAGGTATGAAGTTTCTCAAATGAATCTGTTGTCATGACCAACAGAAAATAACAACACTGTCCCCACATGACAGGGTTCAGCACTACCACATCAGGTCCTAAAACTGGAAATGAACTAGTTCCTCTGTAAAATTATACATAACGCACCTTGCTGGCAAGATCATTCAGCAAAGATGCAGAAAAGGTGAAGTGCATTCCTTGAACTGATCAAGACTCTGTACTTACTTGCTTTTTCTTGTAAAACCCCTTCTTGTCACAATTTGGAATATGAAAGCCCCTGGGACTCAAGACATTCAGGATCTTCAGGTGGTTTAAAGTGTCTTCCATTTCTCTGCGGCAGGGACCCTGTTAAAGAGCATGGTTTAGAAAACACAGATGAAACTTCATTCCCAAATGCTGTCTTTCACATAAGAGTTAATAAATCTTTAAAGGGCAAGAAGCACAAACACAAACAAATCCATTAAAAAAAAGGATGGCTGGGTATGTCGACTAGACATACACCACTTGGCAGATTTTCCCTAATGCCATTTGATTTTTGTGATTCTGCTGGATTTGAAAGCATAAATGAAATGAATTAAACTGAAAACAAGTAGCTTGGCATAATGTGTATGTATATATAAAAATACTGCAACTTTGGACAACAATTCCCAATTTCAACTGGACCAAAGGGATGCAGCCATGCAAAGGAATGGTTGTCCACAACATTAGGTAGGTACGTCACTTTTTGCCTCACTTTCTCCATCAGCAAAAGGCAGACAACAACGCAGTGAGGATTAGCTCTAGGACAATGAGCCAAAAAGAACTTCCAGAAGCACTTTTAAGAGCATGTCTCAAACGCCAACTAATTATTTCTCACTGCAGCCCTTCGGGGTAGGGAGTAAAGCATTAGAAGCTCCACTTTGCAGTCAGAAAACCAGGAGCAGAAGAGTTCGTGTTTTGCCAGGGGCCAAGAAGGCAGCTGGTGTCAGCAGTGGGATCGCGATTCAGGAGTCGCAGTCTACAAACTCAGTGCTTAGCTATACTCCTGTCTGGGCGCATAACTGACTCGGTCCACCAGCCCGCTTGTTCAGCAGAGACCTGAAAAAATTCTTTTGCACGGCTGCACAGGTTTAAAATGTTTAAGTTGCTGTATCAACACAAAGGCTCATTTGGTGCAATTTTTAATTAGTTAAGTAATGACATTTATACTTTCAAGTGGTAATATTATTGGTTTGCTCACGTAAAGTGCCTTTCATGTGAGTGTCTGAACGCATATACAGACTCCACAGTTCTACTAGAGTTTAAGATTGGTTTTTTTTGGTTAGCAAAGACCTTCCTTGCTGCTTTTGTACGTTTTCTTCCAGTATCAATCTCACAAGCTTGAAATATGTGCTTTAAATTGCTGCTCTTGTTATCAGTTCCTTAAAAAAATGGAAATGCTCAGATACTCTGACTTCAAATCACACACATTCGAAGACTTGGGACCAAGTTAGGACTACAAAAAGACCAACAGCTTTTTAAAAATTATTATTTTGAAGTAGGCTTCCCAAGTCAGAGAGGTCAGTATCAAAAGCTAACATGCAGACACAGGTAGAAGGGCGTTTGCTGACAAAGGGATCTGTTCTGGATGGACTTATTTCTGGTTCTTACAGACACCAGCAGCCTTGGTAAGTCGGTGTGCCGTTGCTCATGGGGCCCAACTACCACGTAAGGGAAGTGTTCATCCTAGTTAATAAGATCTGGACTCTATTTCCTCAGAGCTACTGAAGTTCAATCTTTTACTGCAGGCAGTTTACTTCACCTTTTTGGGAGCAGGACATGCTGGAAGGCAGATACTGAAGTGTTTTTACTAGACAGCTGGACATCACTGACAAACTAAACATGCAGCTTCACCACTCCTGCTGTGTTAAGCTGGAGGCCATGCTCTCTTCAGGCACAACTTTCCACTTCATACAGTTTTCAAAACCTTTTGCAGATAGGAAGCCATGTCTGGTTTTGCCACAACTGTTTTGATGAAATGCCAAAGTATATCCAGACAAAATTTTTTAGGCCATCTGGCACAGGCACAAGGATAACCACGGAGTTATCAGCCAGGATGTTCAGGAAGAGGAATTATTCTCCCCTCAGATTCACCACACTTTGGCTGCCCTGCAAATCCACTGGGCATAGCCAGTAGGAAGCAATGGCAGCTCGTGTGCCCGCCAGCCTTTGCATTTAGGCAGTGGCACCAAACGACGACTGCAAGTGGAAGCGGTCAGCACATCACACAAACGACGACTCATCAGTCAAGATCCTAATCCTTAACCCGGCCTAAGTTTATCTCCCTAGATTTGCACCACGCTACTACGCTGAATGTGAAACTTCTTTTTTCCATTACTGCAACCCAGTAATGCTGTTTGCAACCAAATGTAATGATGATGCTACTAAAATCTGTCCCAAGTCCATTCACACAAATGTGTGATAATTACAGAGGGGGGCAAGAAATTTTGATCTCTAAGAAGTGACTTGGTGAAAATCATACTTGTATCAACGTAAACATCATGGCATTAGGCCTCCGTGTTCTCTGAGCATGATCTGCTCAGTCTGCTGAGTGTCTGCATTTGCAGATCCAATAGTTTTACCAGTTAAAGAGCCAGAATGCCTACAACAATTACCGCCAGTTAGTTATTTAGTTTATTATTTATCTTGCCATAGGCACATGCACGTGCATACATGCGCACCCTCACATACTGGGAAATGCTTTTTCCATTTACAAAAGTACTTACGTATTCAGTCTCTTGTTTGGATTCAGAAGAGAAATTCAGTGTATCTGTACTCTGCGAATCGTATTCCACTTTATAACGCTGCGTATTTTTGGCTTGCACTTTCCTGATGATATCTATTTTGATGTGCGGCGGGTGCGATTTGGAATCTGGCACCCTGTGAGAGTTCGGGATGGCCTGATTTTCTATGCTGCTGGTACTCCGGTCTTCTTCTGAATCACTGGAATTTCCTTCGAGAAGAACAAATGCAGGGAAGAAATAACGTTAATCAACTGCCAGCCGCGTCCGGAAGGGCAACAAGCCGCTAGATCAGTCTACGCCTTTACAAAATAGCGATATATATAAAAAGATGAACAACTTAGCATTCCGCGTGCATCAGCGCCTTTGTTGCCAAGCGGTGACTTTTGTAACTGAAGCACCCCACTGCTCCCGGCAGCCTCGCAAGTACCCCCACCGCCCCGCGCTGGCTGCCCAGCACCTGAAAACTTGCTGCCCCCCGCGTCGCCGCAAGGCACCGGCACCTCCCCGGCTTCTCACCCCGGGGTGCCCGCTGCAGCCCCCCCCGCCGGCAGCAGGGGGCAGGGCTGCGCCGCCGGAGCGGGAGCCCGCAGCAGCCCCACCGGCGCCGGGGACGCGGAGCAGAGCCTTCCCCTCCGCGACTGCTGACCCACGTCTAATTTAATCAACTTCGGCTAAACGCGGCTGCCTTGGCTGCTAAGACGGTAAGACGGGCTGCAGCGTGACTCTGTCTTCCCCGGGATCAGGGGGTTTTTGGTTTTTGTTTGGGGTTTTTTTTGTTTTTGTTTTTTTTTTTTTTTTTAGAGGCATTTATACAGTAAATCCTACCACGCCGAGTTTCATGGTTCTAGCGAGCTATTTTAAGTACTTTTTTTCTTTCTTAATTTTATTCAACATGCAGAACAGGAAAGAAAAAAAAAAAAAGCACGTTTTCATTCTTCTGCTGTTAAAATCAGAAACAATTCTAGGCGTACAAAATACATTTTAAAGGTAATGGACAAAAAAAAAATGCCGTTCATTCTTTATCGGTTCCAAAGGACAAACATCTGCTTTCATCACGAGTTTCAAAAATATCTTCTCCTTAAACTATCATCCACAAAAATACAGGAGAAGCACATTTTTCCAACACACTGCATAAGCCCAGTGTTCCTGTACCTTCTGAGGCATTTGTCTACGCTGCATTTCTCCCTCTTAGGAGACTCCTGCAGTGTAACTGTAACTGGCTTCGCTTCCTCCAGGGAATTTTTCAAGTTTGGATATTCCTATCCTTAGCTATCCTAAAGTAGCTAAGTACCACTAGTTGCTGCCTTGGCTGCTGGCCACTTTTTTTTTTTTTAACTAAATCATATTGGAAGTGCACAGTGATAACTGATGTTCAAAGAACATCCTGGGAATCTGCATTAAAATTATACTCGATGGCTCACTGAAAAACCACAGAAGCCAAGAAATTCAGTGCTAAACCCGAAACCCCATGTTCACGTAGCCCATTGACTCCAAGTCTTTCAACACAGGCAGTACAGCGGCACTGCCAATAAACAGGAACAAGGGAGGAAAGCGAAGAGGAAGGATCCCAGTTAACATCTTGGTACCGGTGGTTTTAGTGTAGCCACTGCTGGCAACGGACATAATTGACCAGGAAAATTCAACTCCCAGTTCAAATGGATTAAGGAAGTTTAAGTCTTAAGTCTGAATTTCCTGGCTTTTGTGGGTTCAACTCAGACTCTCAGTGGTATTTGAACATATTTTTGGTGGTTTAATGTCCTGTTTTTAAACAGTGGTATTTTTTCTTTCCACATTCTCAATGAAGTTTGCAAGAAATGGCACAATAAAATGTTATAAATCTGAATCTCCTATATATAGACACTATGCCTACTAGTTTTTCTGCCATCGGTTCAGTTCACTAGCTTGCCTCCTCTACCAAAAATAGGTAGAAAATATTCTTAATGTGCATTAAATAATTACCAGGCTGGTAATTTCAGTTTAGATAGATCATCAAATTTCAATAGCACTTCTTACACTTCAATTTGGAATGGTCGTAACGCCACATTTTAAACCATAAAGCGTACTCGATTAACTCAGTTTCACAAAACTTGGTGCCATGTTCGCTTTACACTGAGGTAACAGAAACAAAACTACTATGAGAGTTACTGGCTCTGTTTTAAAAAACAGATTAGAAGGGTTGCGCACGCACGCTACTACTTAACACTTTAGTGCCCAAAAAGACTGAACCGGAGTCAGTGGCCTACTACAGCTGTTGTTAAGAAGCCACTGTAATGTACAACACCCCATACAGATTTCTAGCAATTTCCATAAACTAGGAACAACGAGAAGTGTAGCCCGTGACCCAAGACCTAGCTGCGTGTAAGGGAGGTGATGTGATCCTGCTCGGGGAGGGTGGGTACCAGGGCGTGTTGGATTTAGAGCTGAAAGTCCAGCAGTCCCCAGGAGGCGGCGGGCACTACGTGTCACACAGGTTCAGCAGACTTACTCCTTTTTGCACCCCAGGTTTGCTGCCGCCACTCCTTAGATGTGAACCGTAAGAGTCCTAACTTTGCACTTTTTAAGGAATCAAAGCTCTCCTAGTGATTTCCAAACCGGACTTCTCCCTCAGCCAAGAATGCAGGAACAGGAACTCGGCATTTTGACTGTTCAGGGTGAAAACGCACAGATTTTCAGCGAAGCGCAGCTCTGCCTTCCCCCTTCTCCTTCACAGTCACTGTTAAAAGCGCTACCCCTCCATTAAACAGCACCAACTCTCAAGCAGGGAGGAGACGCCCCTGGTTTCCAGTTCACGTGAAGGATGAATATGCAGAGCCAAGTTCACGCGATGAGGGAAGCTGCTCTATGTTCCAACGATACTTAAAACGTCAGTGAGTACCTCTGAACTCTCATTCAAATTGCCACAGCTGGGGAGCAGAGCACAAATAATTGTGATAAGGCATCTCCTACTCTCACAGCAGCCAGTTAACTGGAGCACTGGTGCCACTTCCTCAGCTACGGAGAGGCCAGCCAAAGAGTCCCTGCAACCTAGCAGGAAAACTCCCCGCCTTTTTGAAAACGCAAACAGTGGGAAGCCTTTTGACACACTTTTCTATTAAATAAATGTTAACATACTTGCTGTTGGTTAGCAAACAGTTTAATGAGATGTTTGCACACAGGAACTGTGCTTTCTTGATCAGAATCCCAAGTTTCCCTGTCTTAAGTTTCCAAATGTGCACGCTAACAGAACTTTTTCCAACCGTCCCTTCCTCTTCAAACAAAACAAAACCCGCTCTGTGAACGTCTCATTTACAAGACATGCAAGAGGTACGGGAAAGCTTCGCTTGACCAAAGATTTATTTGCAGTGCAGGCAAAAAAAAAAAAAAAAACAAAACCCCAACGTCCTCTTAAATACTGCTGTGCAAACGCTTTGTTCTGAACAACCACCTTCCCCGGCCAGGGGAATGCTGAACTGCCGGGTTTTTTTAAACGCGCCCCCCCCCCCCCCCCCCC
>VZSC01000463.1:116110-141164 GCA_013398225.1 Steatornis caripensis
CTTTTTCTTTTTCTTTTTCTTTTTCTTTTTCTTTTTCTTTTTTTTTCTTTATATAGTCACATTCTCAAGTCTGGGAAGCAATACCTAGAAAGAGAACAAAAAAACATGTGACGTATTTGATGATGCATGCTTAGTATGCCATGCTGTCAGATGCTTATTGTGTTCTGTTTTTCAAAATCTAATCTTCCTGCGGGTTAGTCAGAAAAATATCATGTTTTTTTAAAAAAGATTGTAAGTAGTCTGGTTCCAAATTTCAGCATAGTTTTCCCTGCACAAAGCCTATCTCTGCAATCCACAAGAGTGTTGTATGTCTTGGTTTTGGCTGTGAGCCACAAACTCTGTCAGTTCTTAGGAGAATCTGGAAAATCAAATCACAGCATACAAACAAACACTCTGCTTCTTCTGTGTGCAGTACTTTCTCAGAAGGATAAATGTCACAAATGATGCTCGAAAGATAAGTAAATATCCTTTTTATGTATGTGGTTATAACCAGAAAAGAAGCGGGCTAAATCAAATCCTGTTCCTGAAGTCATTGGCAATGTTCCTGATGACCTGGGGGCATTTGGGTCTGACCTGACAAGTGGCGCTTCGATCCATGTGCATACATAGACATTAGGTCTAGTGGACTAGTCCAAAATACACCCCCAAAGTACAGCCAGTAAAGAAACTGGAGCTTCTGGACTCACTGCTTCAACTTACTGATCTGATAGGACTGCAACAAACTACTTGTTCATGCAGATTTTTATAGGCACCTGGAGTTACAGAACAATCCCTTGGAAATTTTCTGTTATTAGAGGAGAAGGACTGTGGTGTGTATATTAACTGCACATTATATTTGAAGTAACTTGAAAATGCAGGCCCTTGAGGCTGACCTGCTGACATTTAGGATGAAAGTGCCTCAGGGGAGGTTTAGATTGGCTATTAGGAAGAATTTCTTCACTGAAAGAGTTACCAAGCATTCAAATAGGCTGCCCAGGGAAGTGGCTGAGTTACCAACCCTGGAGGTATTTAAAAGGTGTGTGGACATGGCGCCTAGGGACGTGGTTTAGTGGTGGACTTGACAGTTTTACAGGTACGGTTGGACTCGACGATCTTAAAGGTCTTTTCCAACCTCAGTGATTCTGTGATGTCAGAAGAGAAGTCATTGTGGAGCACGTCTCTACAAATGAAACGCTACTAGCTTAACTAACTAGATAAACTAAACACTACTAGCTTAGTTAAACAAAATAATCTCTCATGAGGAGTTAGTTTTAGGAAGGCACACTATGGCGGTCACATAATTTGTGGAATCCTTTTCACCTTGTTCTCTCACTAGTTTAACTGTCCTTTCATAAAATTGCTAAGAATTAAGAAAAACTCCACTGAAATTAAGGGAGCTAGGACCGTGAAGAGTTGGCAGGAGGAGAAAGAGAATGAAGTCCTGCGTATCAGAGCTCACTTGGTAGTAAATTTTGGAAAATAACACTTCACGAAGAGATTTAAAGAATGAATACACCTCTCACCTCACTAGCTAGAAAATGTAAAGGACATGTATTCAAAGTACAACCTGTTCAAGAAGTTGTTATATATGGGATGGTTGTTTTGAATCCAGAATTCAACTCTGAAGGCAGCTGTCCTAGAAGTCTCCTTTAGAAAACTACTAAATGATGGATGAAAATTGACAGAATCTGTTGTAACTTCTCACATTGCCTAACAGTTGGTCCCCCTACAAACCAGAAAAATTTCCCAGACTTGCAGAAAGATCAGTCTACCCTTGTTCTTATTGGCCTTAGTCTTAGTCTCTTCTTTAGACTATTTCTGCAGTAAAAATCTTCGTTAAGTCCAGCCAGATTGGTCAGAAGTATGACGATAGCAATTTTTACTGAGATAGGTATAGTTTTAAATACTCACATATAGATTTATTATCACAGGAGGACATGGAAAGGATTGTACTGACAAAGACAATAGTCCTATTTCTGCAGCTGTGTCCCCCCATGTGCATTTTGTACGACTCTTTCAGTCTACTAGAAGGACGATTTCAAGCAGATGCTTCCTGAGCCTTCTGGGCCCATCCACAATCAAATTTCCTAGCAAGAGTTTTTTTTTTCCAGACAGGAGCCAAAGATAAGGGCTGTCTCTTTCCACGGTCCCATTTAAAATTTACTCTTCATTTTAACCAGCCTAATTAATTGCCTGAAATTGCTTCCAGTTCATAAACGCCTCTCTAAGGAAAACACCAGCATGACATTTTAGTCACTTTCTTCCATGGACTACATATACAACTGTGTATTTTATCCGTATTAATTTGAACAAAAAATAGATGCCCAAAGTGGTTTTGAAGAGAATAAGCCATAGCAGCATTTTATAATTAATACAAATTATAATTGGTCTACTGATAGATGAGGCTGCATCAGAACCTCTCAAACTCCAGATTATGAGTCCAAGAAAAAGCCTATTGCAGCCTTGCTGTTGATAACGCATACCAACATACCGTAAGACTTTCAGTAATGCTATGTTTCACTCTGTATATACTCTCCTGTAAAATCTTCATTGCTCCTTTATGTTCTTAGCACTGCAAAAAAATCAGCTTATCTGAATGCAGTGCATGACTTTAAACTATTTTCTTCTTTACTATTGAAGTTATTGTTATTTTGTATTTAAGTTAAATCCGCTTAAGGACAGAATTGCCTTATAGCAGTCTACACTGAGTATTTGCTCAGATGAGACTGCATTAATTTAAAGCCACTTTAGAGAGAGACTAGGTCTTATTTTCTAAGCTAGGCAACCTCTATATTAATCTAAGGACCTGTCCTCCAAAGTATTTATTACTATAGGAATAGCATGTTATTATATATAATAAAATAATAATAATAATACATAATAAAAGTAGCTATATGGATAAATGTATGCAGATACAGACTTATGTAGCTATATTAAACTTGGTGTCAGAAAATGTGGGTCATACAGTCATTCCCACATCCATATGTGTGACCAAAATAAGGAACTCAACTGAATGCTTTTAAAAACTATCTTTTTCATTATTCTCAATTAAATGGAAACAAAAAATGAAAATACACCTAAACAAAACTGAGCAATTTTGCTTTAATAATCCAACCAGAGGTCCAAAACTATCTTTGACCAAGAAAGATGAATAATAGCCATCAGATTTTTTTTTCCAGACAACTGAACAGACTAGCAGCTCAAAAATCTGGAAATTATTAAACATATAAATAACCCATCCCCCCTTTGGGATGTTAAAAATATTAAAAACAATAGAGAATCATTTGAACTAAGTCATCTGCTGTCCTATGTTGTGGGATCTGCAAGATGTGGCAATACCAGACGATGTAAAAACACAAAGTTCTTAGAAGAAATCTACATTTGGAATTAATTTGTTGAACTGTGAATTTTGCACTTTCAAAAGCAACAACACCATGATTTTCAACCATGCATTAAAAATATGCTAGTAGTAGTAAGAGGAAGGCAATATTTTATGTCTTCTGGAGACATTATTATTTCCATATGGTGCAATACCTTTCATGCTATTATGGTATACTCTAATATGGATTGCTATGGTAACTATGCCTACTTTAATTTATTGTACCACAGGCGTCTAAATAACACGCACCTTTAAACAGCAAAGACCAGATCCCATAAATACTGTTCATGCACTGCCGTAGTTCAGTACAGAATAGAGAGAGGCTTATAGTACTACAAGCAAATGGGAGCTGGTTTGAACTTTGCATATCATTTAATTCCGTTGTTGCAAAAGACCAACAACAAGCTGAAGCATAAGAAAGCAAATCCTTGCATTACTCGCAATGGAAAATACTGTTAACAGTGAATGAAATGTAGCCGAAGCTGCTGAGTGTAGCAGTTACCCTTCCTCGAGGTACACATTAGGAGCAGTTACATTTCCTTATTCAACGAAACTGTTGAAGCAATAGGGAGCCACCGCCCAAAACACAGGCCACATGCATGGCTGGTCAGATGCTTAGCTGTGTGGGCGGAGGGGTTTCTCTGGCAGCTGAACACAAACACAGGGGTTGGGCATTGCTGGAGTAGAGTTGTGCATGCGTTCCGAAGAAAAACGAGCAGCCTGGACGCCGCAGAAACAACGGTGGAGAACCAGAGACAGCTAGGGGAAATGCTCTAGGTACAGTGAATAAAGGCCACTGAGGTCAGTGGAAAGATGGACTCTTTCGAAATTGCCTTTTCTGCTTCTTTTCAGGAGTGAATGTAAAAATCCAAATAGTAGAAGACGCAGTTCCCTGGGCCTCACAGGAGTAAGAACCATCAGCCAGCCGAAAAACCCCTGACCCACAAATCCATCTGATCTTCTACCAAATAATCAGCTACTAGGGATCACTGATTTTAATGTCTGAGAGACAGCACGCTTTTTTTTTTTTCTAAAGTCAGTGTGTTTTTAAGGGATCTCCTTAGGAGTTCAGCTGCCTTTTATCAATTACTGATAATTAACTAGAAATTTTGATAATTTATTAATTAATCTTCTGTTAAACTTTCTTGAAGTCGACTCCCACAAAGCATCAGTGCTTGAACACTAATGTGATGGGGGATCAAAGTTGGCTGGGTTAGGGCTAAGCTATGCCTCTGCCTTTTCTACTTAGCCAATGGACGTGGATAATTTCGAGCCCATGGCTGCACGTCAAGGTTTTCTAAATACAGAACGATATTCAGAAAGTATTTCAGATCAAATCTACACATCTGAAATTCATGCAAGTTGGTGCTTTTAGACAAGGTATTGACAGAAGAATATGTCATAAATTGAGGTGACTGGGCAATTTCATGGCCAAGTTACATAAGTATCTTTCACCTTGAGTTGGCCAAGTAAAGTCCAATTTTAAACAATCTCTCTGCTGCATAAACATATCAATAGCTGGCAAAATACTGAATTATTTAGAAATTCTTAAATGTTAATGCCACTCATTTAATACATTTTGGATCTTATAACGCCTCTTAGACTTTGGATATGACTGCAAGAGGCATTTCTGGAGAGAATTATAATATTTTGTTAAGAAAAAAACCTTGGACTTCTAACTATATGTGCAGAGGAAATTGGCTAGCAACCTTCATAACCTACATTGTGCTTCAAACTCCTACCCCACAAATAAAAAAACAGTGAAACACTAGCATTTACTGCTTAGGTGAGATTATTTGTGATCGATGTAGTGAAGATGACACTGTCACAGTTTCGTTGTGCATAGATTCTTTTCGGTAGGACATGTAAAATGGCATTTGCAAAATTATCTTATTTGCGCCTTATTGTTGCTGCCACCATGAGCTGCAGAGCTCCGGCCCACAAATATCATTAGAAAAAGACAATTCATTTCATGGGCAGAGCTTATATACACCACTTTGTTGTGGTACTTGCACTAAAATTGGGGCCATCATATCTTTTATTTACAAATTGTATGATCTTAAGTGTAGGATTATTTTCACAAGAGTCTGCCATGACTTCCATATTAGCAATGAAGAGATTTAAAAGTAGAGCATTTTGTTCAACCTCATCTGGTTGTACAATTTTGTAAGAGTGCTATCATTATGATTTCCATAACAACAGCAGAAAGTTCTGTGCTAGAACTGGGCAGCCTGGTTGTGTGGGTACATGTACAAACATCAGAAGAGAGACAGTCCTTGCCACGGGTGTCCTGCAATAACAGAAGGAAGAGAACTAAAGAGGTTGCATGTGGTACACTGTATTCTGATTTAGAGTCCCCCAAACTCTAAATCAGAGAGTGGATTTTGCATGCAGTTCTACAAAGGTTTTCTTCCCTATATAAAACACTCATTTATTCCTTAGCAAAGCCTTGTTTCTACGCCTACAGAGCAGTTTGCCAGCCGCTCAGAAGCACAGATGCAGCAGTTTGTTCACACTGCAAAAGGTATCTTGCTCAATTAGATAGGGGGCATTAGACTGTCTAGCCACTCAACTTCAGGCAAAACAGCTATTCCGTTTACAGGGTGGTCTGCAACCGCTTCCTGCAGCACAGCTGCGGGAGGAAGCAAACTGCGGTGCTGGGACAGCAACTTCATAAAGAGACTTTGCTGCCAGAGGAGCTGCAATGTTAAACTGCACCTTCAGTTTATATATCTTACAAATACATATATGTCTATATACGTATGTATATATATTAAAAAAACCCAAACCACCACAGAACAGAATTTTTCTGCTAGTGTAATTATACTAGCTGTCTCAAAGACTTAACCTGAATTGACAAAAGCTGCCTTCTGTCAGCATGGCTGTGACCAGACCAGGGGTTCTCCTTAACAAAACTGTCTCAGCCACGATGTGTGAAATTTTTCTATTAAACAAAAATACTGTCTTCTTACACTAGCACAGTGTCACAGGCTAACTTCTGTTTGCAGGGTCTTGCTTTGATAGGCATAAAGTTCTATCATTTGATGGCAGCGTGGAGCCATGTAAGGAATGAGTTGCCGGTCGACAAGGTTCAGATTTTAGTTAAGAAACTTCTATGTAGTGAAAAGCTGACTGGCATCTTTGTTGGCATATCGTAACACCGAACAAACACTGCATGCATACAGTGAGGTTTTTTCTCACTCTTGATGTGATCTCACATTAAAGAGGAGGCCGTTTAGTAGAGCAGAGCCGCTGCCATATGTTGTACTTGCCCTGTGCCACAAGGATCCCAGCTTCCTTCAGGATCCTTGCTGAATCACCCAGGCATGGCTGCTGTGGTGGTCCCTTTCTTTTGTAAAGACAAGAGTCTCCACCAACACCCTCAACCACCTCAAGGTATGAAGTAGGCCCCCAGATTTTATTAACGTAAATTCATAAAACAACAACAACAAAACACCAGCAAAACTGAGTGATCGCCTCTGTAACGCTGTTACTCTGAGAGCCCGCAGAGGACTGCAACAGTGAGGTTATGGGGCTCATGACTCCTCGGGAGCTGAGGTGCTAAGCAACAAGCAAAACAGATAGGAGGAGCATTAACAGGGCTGAGCAGGATACCCTAGTCCTTCCTTGTGCTACAGCCAGTGATGGTCTCACTTTACTGCTTAACAGGAAGGGCTTGTTATTGAGGTTAAGAAACTATTCTTATTTACCTTAAAGGATCAAGAGAACTGGCCTCTGGCATGAAGTGGAATTTCCTGAGGTGCTTCTAACACCCATGTTCTTTCAAAACTAAATATCCTGCTCCTATCCCTAGGGTAGCAGAGTTTCCCAGCACCTTTGTGGCACAAAAGATGATGCCAGTCTCTTAGGTATAGGAGTGCTAGTAAGCAAAACAGGCCAGGAACCATTCTCTGGCCTTGACACTAACTAGTATGACAAGACTCTCATCTGCATGCTAAGCTCTCCTATCCTCTAAAACAGGATAGCCGCATCCAGACTGTGCAAGACGTCTCCTTCAGGCCACCACGCAACCACAGAGCCTCGTTGGGATTACAGTTTCAGGAATGGTGCGAGCGGCCTTGCTGCCTCAGACAGGACGGAGACCAGCAAGCATTTTGTGTGCTGATGCTTCAGACTGCTACCCAGGCTTTGTTTGGGGGGAAATGATGATCAGTTTATGCCACAGCCCTTACTAACAATTTGACAAGGCAGGACAAGGCTTGTACTTGTGAACTGGCTCTATTTAGTTTAATAGTATAAACACAGACTCAGAGTCTTCTGCATGCAAAAGGGTTACACGGGTTCAAGGGCAGATTGGACAAGTACTTGGAAGATAGGTCTACTGAGAGCTGCTAAATAGCCAAACCACATCAGCTACAGAAGATCCCCTGAGCTCAAAACAGCCAGAGATTAGGAGAGCAGTCAGTAGATGTGTCATATATGGTTGTCCTGTTCGCGCTCTGTCCTGGGAATCAACTCAATGGCTGGTCTTAGAAACCGGATAGACAGACCTTTGGTCCGCACCGGTAAAAATATTCTGGTGCTCTCAGGAGTCACAGAAGCTGTGGGTGCAGCACCGAGCCCAGTTGCCCAAGACTTTCTCTTTATATATGTGTGTAGATACACGCACATGCATTTGCTATCTTTTCCTTTTTTTTAAGACCTCCTGCTTCTCACCGAGGACACCATGAAATGGCAGGAGAGCCATCCCGTCACTGCAGCTCCAGCAGCGGTCTCAGAGAGAGATGACCAGAGCAGGGAACTTCCTACTCAGATGCAGCCAAGCGTCCAAAATTTTAGCCTGAGTTTCCCACACATCGATTAGGTAGAGAATACATCAGGGTGTTTCACTTGTTTGCAATAAAAGCTTTCCTTTGCAAGGTGCTTGATAAAATAACTTCAAATTGAGATTAAGAAAAGACAGGGAATTAAACGCTTTGGTAATAGAGAAACATGATGTGAAAGTGGAGAGAGTGGAAGAACGAGGATCCACTTGAAAAAATCCATGTTTTAGCAGTTTTATTTAATTTTCTCATGTCAAAATGCTATTTTTTCCAGTCATTCCCCGAAGAAAAATCCGGTAACTGGCTATATAATAACACGATTTGTGCACCTTTCCTGCTTTGGTACCATGTAGGAGTTTTAAGAGATCCTTTCTCCTTGAAGAGGGAAAATGAATCCCGGGGGAAAAAAAAGCAGCGGTACCGCCAGGCTCCTGGCCCTCTGTTTCCCTGGAGGCAAGAGGGCCTTTAGGGACGCCGCACGGCAGTGCTGCACACGGGCGGCAGTGCCTCCTCCCGCTCTCCGAGCGGAGCGGCAGTGCGTGCCGAGCCGCGCCGGGCCGTGCCGGGCCAGGCCGAGCCGAGCCGAGCCGTGCCGGGCCGTGCCGTGCCGATCTGCGCGGTGCCGGCACACCGGGGGCCTGACGTTCCCCTTTGGTCCCCTTGTCCCGCTCTCGGGAGGAGGCTGGGAGCGGCGCCATCCACCCGGTCAGCCCGAGGTAAGGCCGCCCTCCTCCCCGGGGCCGCCACCGGCCGGCCGGCCGCCCGCAGCTCCGGGCAGGGAGGCGCCGGGATGACGTGGGCCTGGGGGGGAACCGAGGGCAGCGGGGCCCGGGCCGCTGCCACCGTGCTCGCTGGTGTCCCCTGTGGTTCAGCCCTGCCCGTTTCCCCAGTTCCCGTTTGCCCATAAACCTGGTGTCCTCTCCGCTGAGGTGATTAACAACCAAACGGATCCAGCGGGCAGCAGCCAGCACGTGACTTGCCACATGCACAACTTATTTTACTCCGCTTTGCAGTTCCGACACAGAAGGGAACAGCTTTCTTCCTGAAATTTTTGCTGCATGTTGCCGGATTGTGAGCTGTGGTGCGACCATCGTGCCAAGCCGCGTGACTTTTCAGGACGTGTCTTTTACCCTGAAGGGTCCCAGCCAGTCTTCCCTTTGCACCGCTGGAAGCCTTTTGCTCTAAATGCAGCTGCTCTTGATTTATAGTCTGCCCTTGGACAGAGAGGAGCAAGGCCGTGCACTGCCTTTCGGCAAGCACCGCCATGGCAGTCGGTGGCCACTGTGTCCTGCAGGTGCAGCGTGCGTTCACCTGCAGGTTTGACCAAACACGCGCTTTTTATTTCTCTAACTGTGGCCAGGAAGCTATTTATGAATGGTGATTAAAAAAAAAAAAAANATTAGCTAGGAAAGCATTGTGTGCAAGGTAAAATGTAAATTACATCAATGGAATATTTACATCAACTAGACTTCCTAAACCGCTGCTGAAATGCTGAGATGGAGCCTGCCTTCTGCTTTACATAGATAGGCAGCACGCTCTCTTCATTATTTGATTAGCAAATTGTCCCTAAGGACATACTGTTTTCTTCTGTTGCTGCCTCCCTGACTGACCGTACTTCTCCCTGGCAAGCGCAGAACACAGTGGGCTTCATCTTCCAAAATTGTTCACGTGATGCTTCTGCTGACAATGAAGTAGCAACAATAAAATATAACCGTGAACATAAATGTGTGCTGCTGTATGGAGGAAGAAATCGAACAAGATCCAAAAAATAACATGTAACTTTTATAATAGTATTCTATTAATAAGCAAAAGCAAAATACATTAAGGACTGGAAACACACAAAAATATTCATATTTCCCTTTCAGAAGTTAGATCTGTTATTGCATTAATTTAATAGATAGTAGTTTACAAAGATTCATATTCTACCTCATATTTTAACATGGAAATACGAGCACATGTTTAAGTAACACCTTTTCCAGTATTTGTGAAAATTATTTTGTCTGAAATCTGTGTATATCTCCTTCATCTGAACAAGATTCTTTCTCTTCAGTGAAAGAACAATTCCAAAGCTACATAGAACTGACCAGCAGCCAGTTCTCAGGCTAGTTTTGGTGACACTTTCTGTGTATCCTTGCCAGCAGGATCGCCCACCTGGTAAGGAGGGCTTTGAACTAGCAATGATGGGGAGGGAGAAAGTTACCAGCAGCTCTGTAAGGGGGTGACAGACAGGTCTGAGGAGCAAAAGGCCTGGAGTGATGTGACAGAAAGGGATCACAAAATTAAGAAAACAGGACTGAAGGAGGCTCACCTCCAGCACTTGTGTGTAAGTAAGGAAGGGGCTACATGGCACCATTACAGGGAAGTGCCCAAAACCCTTTCTGGGAAGTCAGCATGCTGAGGTGCCTCTCTCAAGCACCTGTACACTCATGCACACAGCATGGGGAATAAACACAATGAATAATAGATCTGTGTGCAATTGCAGGATTGTTATCTTGTTGGGGTCACAGAGATGTGGTGAGATGGCTCCCATGACTGGAGTGTTGCAATGGAGAGATATAAGCTCTTTAGGCCAGGAAGATGAGGAGGGAGTTTCCCTTTATGTAAGAGAGCAGCTGGAGTGCATGGAGCTCTGCCTGGGGATGGGTGATGAACTGAGAATTTACGAGTAAGGATTAAAAAGCAGATTGGTATTGGTGGCATTGTAGTGGGTGTCTGCTGTGGGCAGACATACTAACAGAAAAGGAGAGGCTCATCAGGGATGTGAAGGTCAAAGGCAGGATTAGATGCAGTGATCATGAGATGTTGGAGTTCAGACCCTGAGAGCAGGAAGCAGGACAAAAAGCAAGATCACAGTGCTGGATTTCAGGAGAGCAAGCTTTGGCCTCTTCAGGGATCTGCTTGGTACAGTCCCATGGAATAAGGTCTTGGAGGGAAGAGGGGCCCAAGGAAGCTGGTTAATAGTCAAGTGTCACCTCCTCCAGCCTCAAGAGCAGTCCATCCTAACAATCAGGAAGTCAGGCACAAGTGCCAGGAGGCCTGCATGGATGAACAAATAGCTCCGGGCAAAACTCCCCCCCACTACCCCGCCAAAAAAAAGGAAGTACACAGAAGGTGGAAGCAGGGACAGGTAACCTGGGAGGATGAAGCTGTCCAAGCATGCAGAGTTGTGCTTAGAAAAGTCAAAGCCAAAGTGGGACTGGATCTGGCCAGGAATGTCAAAGGCAACAAGAAGGGCTTCTGTAAGTACACAGATGGCAAAAGGGAAGACTAGGGAAAATGTGGGCCCATTGATGAATAGGACAGGGGACCTGATTAGACAGGACATGGAAAAGGCTGAGGTACTCGATGCCTTCTTTGCCTCCGTCTTTGCTAGGAAGACCAGCCTTCAGGAATCCCAGGCCCTGGAGACCAGGGAGAAAGACTGGAGCAAGGAAGACATACTCTTGGTGGAAGAGGATCAGGTCAGAGAATACTTAAGAAAACTGGACATATGTAAATCCATGGACCCTGATGGGACATACTCACAAGGACTGATAGAGCTAGCTTTGTCATTAAGAGGCTACTTTTGATAATCTTTGATTGATTGTGGCAATTGAGAGAGGTGCCTAAGCACTGGAAAAAAGCAGATATCACNAGTTCTCAGGCTAGTTTTGGTGACACTTTCTGTGTATCCTTGCCAGCAGGATCGCCCACCTGGTAAGGAGGGCTTTGAACTAGCAATGATGGGGAGGGAGAAAGTTACCAGCAGCTCTGTAAGGGGGTGACAGACAGGTCTGAGGAGCAAAAGGCCTGGAGTGATGTGACAGAAAGGGATCACAAAATTAAGAAAACAGGACTGAAGGAGGCCCACCTCCAGCACTTGTGTGTAAGTAAGGAAGGGGCTACATGGCACCATTACAGGGAAGTGCCCAAAACCCTTTCTGGGAAGTCAGCATGCTGAGGTGCCTCTCTCAAGCACCTGTACACTCATGCACACAGCATGGGGAATAAACACAATGAATAATAGATCTGTGTGCAATTGCAGGATTGTTATCTTGTTGGGGTCACAGAGATGTGGTGAGATGGCTCCCATGACTGGAGTGTTGCAATGGAGAGATATAAGCTCTTTAGGCCAGGAAGATGAGGAGGGAGTTTCCCTTTATGTAAGAGAGCAGCTGGAGTGCATGGAGCTCTGCCTGGGGATGGGTGATGAACTGAGAATTTACGAGTAAGGATTAAAAAGCAGATTGGTATTGGTGGCATTGTAGTGGGTGTCTGCTGTGGGCAGACATACTAACAGAAAAGGAGAGGCTCATCAGGGATGTGAAGGTCAAAGGCAGGATTAGATGCAGTGATCATGAGATGTTGGAGTTCAGACCCTGAGAGCAGGAAGCAGGACAAAAAGCAAGATCACAGTGCTGGATTTCAGGAGAGCAAGCTTTGGCCTCTTCAGGGATCTGCTTGGTACAGTCCCATGGAATAAGGTCTTGGAGGGAAGAGGGGCCCGAGGAAGCTGGTTAATAGTCAAGTGTCACCTCCTCCAGCCTCAAGAGCAGTCCATCCTAACAATCAGGAAGTCAGGCACAAGTGCCAGGAGGCCTGCATGGATGAACAAATAGCTCCGGGCAAAACTCCCCCCCACTACCCCGCCAAAAAAAAGGAAGTACACAGAAGGTGGAAGCAGGGACAGGTAACCTGGGAGGATGAAGCTGTCCAAGCATGCAGAGTNCCATCCTAACACGCAGGAAGTCAGGCACAAGTGCCAGGAGGCCTGCATGGATGAACAAATAGCTCCGGGCAAAACTCCCCCCCACTACCCCGCCAAAAAAAAGGAAGTACACAGAAGGTGGAAGCAGGGACAGGTAACCTGGGAGGATGAAGCTGTCCAAGCATGCAGAGTTGTGCTTAGAAAAGTCAAAGCCAAAGTGGGACTGGATCTGGCCAGGAATGTCAAAGGCAACAAGAAGGGCTTCTGTAAGTACACAGATGGCAAAAGGGAAGACTAGGGAAAATGTGGGCCCATTGATGAATAGGACAGGGGACCTGATTAGACAGGACATGGAAAAGGCTGAGGTACTCGATGCCTTCTTTGCCTCCGTCTTTGCTAGGAAGACCAGCCTTCAGGAATCCCAGGCCCTGGAGACCAGGGAGAAAGACTGGAGCAAGGAAGACATACTCTTGGTGGAAGAGGATCAGGTCAGAGAATACTTAAGAAAACTGGACATATGTAAATCCATGGACCCTGATGGGACATACTCACAAGGACTGATAGAGCTAGCTTTGTCATTAAGAGGCTACTTTTGATAATCTTTGATTGATTGTGGCAATTGAGAGAGGTGCCTAAGCACTGGAAAAAAGCAGATATCACTCCTATCTTCAAGAAGGGCAAATGGGAGGACCCAGGGAACTGCAGGCCAGGCAGTCTCACCTCGAGCCCTCAGAAGGTGATGGAGCACCTAATCCTGGAAACCATTTCCAGGTCCATGAAGGACAAGAAAGTTGTCAGGAGTAGTCAGCATGGCTTCACGAAGAAGTCACGCTTGACCAACCTAATAACCTTCTACAATAAAATGACTGGCCTGGTACATGAGGGGGGAAAGCAGTGAATGTTTTATATCTGGATTCAGAAAGGCTTTTGACACTGCCTCCCATAAGATACTCATAGAGAAGATGTTGAAGTATGGGTTGGATGAGCAGACAGTGAGGTGGACTGAAAACTGTCTGAATGGCTAGGCCTGGGGCATGGTGATCAATGGCTGGAAGTCCATTTGGAGGCCAGTAACTAGCAGTGTACCCCAGAGGTCCATACTGGGTCCAGTCCTGTTTAACATCTTCATTAATGAGCTGGATGATGGGGCAGAGTGTACCTTCAGCAAGTTTGCTGATGACACAAAACTGGGAGGAGTGGCTGTTACATCAGAGGGTTGTGCTACCATGCAGAGGAACCTTGACAGGCTGGAGAAACGGGCTGACTAGAACCTCATGAAATTCAACAAGGAGAATTGCAAAGTCCGGCATCTGGTGAAGAACAGCCCCATGCACCAGCACATGCTGGGGGCCACTCAGCTGTAAAGCAGCTTGGCAGAAAAGGACCTAGGGGTTTTGCTGGACACCGACTTGGACATGAGCCATCAATGTACTCTGGACTGGAGCATCTCTTCTATGAGGAGAGGCTGAGAGAGCTGAGACTGTTCAGCCTGGAGAAGAGAAGGCTCAGGGGGAATCTTACCGATGTATATAAGTATACATTAAGAGTTCAAAGAGATCAAAGCCAGGATCAGTGGTGCCCAGTGACAGGACCAGAGGCAATGGGCACAAACCGAAACACAGGAGGTTCCCTCTGAACATCAGGAAACACATTTTTACTGTGAGGGTGACCAAGCACTGCCATAGGTTGCCCAGGGAGCTTGTGGAGTTTTCCTCCTTGGAGATATTCAAAAGCCATGAGGACATGGTCCTAGACAACTGGCTCTAGGTGACCCTGCTTGAGCAGGAAGGTTGGACTAGATGACCTCCGGAGGATCCTTCCAGACTCAGCCATTTCTGTGTGACCCCCATGATTCTGTGTGACCCCTGTGAACTTCCTGGTCAACACTAGAGACAGATTTCTTCTAAAAACAGAGATGTTTTCCACATGAGCTGTTGGTCTTTATAGCCTCTCTCTGAAAATAAAACACTACCTGTTTTATTTTCCATGGTTAGTAATCATCATCAGCATTATTTTTTTTTTCTTCTTCTGAACTTTTATTCTATGACAAATGATCAACAGTTCTTCATTATCTTCCCTTCACACTTCCGTAATCCCAGTGCCATCTGGACCAGAGCATTTACCCAGTTCCTCTCTAATCCTGCACAGAACACTTCTGGCCTATGCATTAAAGGTATATGCTTTACAGCATACCATACCTGTTTCTTTTCTTAAATCTAATCTAAGTAAATTGATTCCAACATATCTTTAACCTCTGCACGACACTTTCATCAAAACTAAAGGCTGCCAGCTGCAAGCAACTATTCTCATCTGTCATAGTGAATCAAACAAAGCATAGCACTTTAATGGGCCAGACCGCTATTTAAGTGACTACAGAAAACAGTAAATGGCGAAACACTTTTATTAATTTTGAAGGCAAGACAGTTAATATGCCTTTGAGTCATATCTGAGATTTATGGTTTTCAAAACATAAAGTAAAACTAAACAAAAACACACGAAGCCTCAGAAGCTACTTTACTCATTTCATAACAATAACTCAGAGGAGAAAGTGTAAACAGGTAAAGTATAATTGATACATCTTAGCTCTGACAGCCCAGGAGGTATGCAAAGCAGAGAGGTGTTCAAGGAGGCAACCAAACAATTAAAGGAGAATATGCCAAGATAATCTGATCGAAGGGTGTATGTATGTATATATTTCTATGTCCAACCTACATTCTGTCTTCTTTATGTGAAAGTATTGACATTGAATTGAATTGAATTTTGAATTGAATTGAATTTTGAATTGAATTGAAATTTATTGAAAGAGGAGGAATATTTCCATGTCTCTGAGGGGTGTAACAGGGTGGGAAGAGTATGTCTTAATTTTTTTATCCACTGAGCTGAAAGAAGAATGTAGACTTATTGATGACAATTAAAATAGAAAAAAAAATTATTGTCTTTTCTAAGCTCCATTAGTGACATTTCCAGTCCAGGTGGCAGATAATACAAATGCATTTACTATAAAGAGTCATTAAATAGCTAGCTCTTGATTTTCTAATAGGTCTTTAAGCATTAGCTGAAACATTCCTATAGTGATAAGAGGGATTATATTAGCAGTGTTCTGATTTTGCACCATTTTTATATGACAATAAGTTCACCTACTCAACTGCCATATTTAGAGAGGGTAGATTCAGAGCTATATTTCTTAGAGAAAAAAGAGATACTAAATGCAATCCAAAATTACTTCAGAAATATTTAATTTATGACAGTAAATGTGGGGCACATTTGCCTTTTTCTCTCCAAATTCTGCACTAATAGCATTTTTTGACTAATAAATGATAATCGTAAGTAAACATTTAGGGTGTCAATAAGTGTCTTGTTCTGGACATAGTCCCTCCTGTAGTAGTTGCTTATGACTGAAAACACTAACTCTTACATCTACTAGGGGAAATGCACTTACTATGAGTAATGCACCTTAGTCAACATGAGCCAGAGCAAAGATTTATAACACACCATTTGAGCTAACTGGGCTCATTTTGGCACAAGTGGACACATAAGTGTTCCTCCTCCAGGGGCTAGGGAAATTATTGGAAGTAACCTCATCTACCCATACTGCCGTAGCATCCTGCACGGCTGCCCATGTCCTTAAGTGAGACTTTTCAAAGGAGTGTAAGTGAGCTGGCTATCTGCTTCCCTACACAGTCCCTTGACTCTCTGCAGCAATCACCGCTCACCAGTGGAGATGACAAATAGTTCCCCTAAGAGCCAACATGAGTAACATCTTTCCATGAAATTGCACTAAGGGGAGAACAGAAACAGAAAAGTTTAAGGAAAAGATGTGTTCTAAAGGGATTTTAATTATACCAGTAAAACCGAGGTATGACATTAACACTATTTCTGTAATTTGTTTTAACTTTTATTGTGCTGTATTTTTAATACTCTGTTCAGTGTGCCATGATTGTGTAAAGCAGAAAGAAATCTGTATAATCATTACAAGCTTTGTCTGCAGACAAGCCAGTAAGACAACTTTTAAATAATATGACACTACACAGTAACTACACCCTAAACAAAAGCGTGCACCCTGATAAGCAGGTGTGAATGTGTGTGCCTGTCTACATACCAGACTGCAATATTTGCAAACTTTTAAAAAGTTTTTTTGCCACATTTTTGAAAGTGCCCACCTCCTATTACTTGATCATTATGAAAGTCAGGCTTTTAAGTAATGTGGGTAACTGAATTTGGCGTTCAGGTTCAGTGTTTTGAAAATATTCAGGCACGTAAGGGTGCACATAGGCAGCTTGCGAATTTTTCCAGTGGACTGTCCAAATCTAAAGGTTTGTAAAAATTCTAATCGTGTGCCACGTTCACATGCCAGACAGTGCACTTAAGTCCTGCACTTAATAATCAATGGATGGAGCAAGGTTCCTCTGGAGCAGGATGATCCCACATCCCAGGTGAATTACGAAGTCCTAAATACCAATGTAGCAACTGTGTTCTTATGAGGTGCAATATCACTCCACATTTTCACCTGAGAAATGGAGTTTCCTGTTCTGTTTCCAAACTATAGCTCTCTGATCTTATGTGTGCCCTATCGTAAGACCCAATGAAAGGGCACATTGCCTTCGTTCCTTCAAAAAAGAGAAACAAAGACAGAAAATACACCCGCTCACCCATTTTGAAGGCTTTCAACGATCAATTCAGAGTCAAAGTTGAGAGCCACAGAGATCTGGCCAATAGGAAAAACTGGGCTCAGGGACTTCAATGGAATTTAAATAAGTTAATATGTTTGTCTTTAGATTTATACACTTTCCCTTGGTACCTATTCTTAATCTACAAAAGTTAGAACATTTTAGTCAAATTGTATTTTAAGTTGGCAAGTATTTGCCATTTTTAGATACGGGTCTACCAGCTGAGATAATTGGGATGAACTGGCATAGAAGTTTACATTAGTGATCAGCAACTTTCTTCCTAACTGTTGCCTTTGGAACACAACAGGAAAACAGAAGATTGGCTTTTTGTCCTGATTTATATGTGAAATTTCTACGCTGTGGAAAAACCACAGAAAGGTCTTGAAATTTAGAAATAAATCAAATAGCATGTTGTAATAGATTTTACAAATGATAATGTAAACCCCACATAAACATAAGGAGGATTTTTAAAAATATGCTCCTTGGATGTGAACTTAGGGAACACTTAGAGCTGAACTATGGGAACTAGAATACGAATTTCTTTGTCTTCTCCCAAACAAACAAATTGTTTGTTGTATTGAAAATGAACAGTAAAACATATGCAGCCTTTTTGGTGGGTTAAGAGCCAAAAATTGGAATGTCCAGCTGTCACTAGTTATTTTTTTCCTCTGATCCCTTTCAGACATCCCATACTTTCTTAGGCAATCTTCTGAAAACGTGGATCTGGACCTTCTGCCTTTGTTGCCTAGCCTCCCACGTGCTGGTGAGATTCCAGCCGATCCCCACCCACGCGATGCTAAACCTGTCGGTCAATGGTTGGTGAGTAACAGTCGCTCTTTCTCGACCCGAAGACATTGGATAGCAAGCCTTAAATCCCTCCCATCTTAATCTGTGAAGCAGTAGGCTGTACAGTCTATTCCCTGTTATTACAAATCCCCAAAGCCTTTGCAATTCAATAGCCAAAAATTTATAAAAGTGCATAAATAAGCCTTATTAGTCATAGGAGCTTACAAGACTGTCTTTGTTTTCCAAGGGAAAGAAAACAGCTTACTAGACATTTAACATGAATTAGCATTATAACTTTGTAAAATCTTATTTTTAAATTCCTAATCATTTATTTGCTAAAGTTACCCAAAGCCAATCTACATCTCTGAAACTTGATAGTACTTTTACCTCTGCACGTTTCACTTTTGGCATTATAAATTTTAATTAACCCTTGCTCCTAATTCTGAAAAATTAACCATTAAAATCTGAAAATGACACTGAGATAAGGATGAATACTTGCATAAGTACCTAAACAGTAAGAAACATTATTTCTGTACCTTTGCTGGATAAAACTTAAGCAAACAGAAGTAAGTCCAGGAAGTTAACTGAATATAGTATCAAGGTAGCTCAGCTATATAGTTAAAAATATATTAGTGATCTAGCAAAGATCAATCTTGGTTCTCAAGAAAACTGAAACCAGTCAGATAACATGATCACTGAAAATCATTCTGCAGAGAGATTTTTTTTGAAAAAAGTAATCCTGCACAATGCCCTTAAGATTTAGACCATTTATATTAGCAAAACTGAAGAACTTGCTCTATGTTCAACTAAACCAATTCTTTTTTTTCCTCACAGATTTGTACTTTTGTTCACTAAAACTCTAGTCTTCCTACAAGTGTAGCAACGACACCAGTGTTTTCATATGTTTTAAGAGACATCCCTCATTCTTTAGCTAGTCCTAAATCACTCATGTTGATTGGCTGGACAGGTCATATTGTTCATACATGCTGATTAACAGCTACTGTCAAATACTGTGTCATGGCTGAATTTCACCTATATTCATTGCAGACACCGAAACTTATAATTTACTTTTTTTGAGAGCTGCCCTACTTTGAAGTCGGGTTGAAAATGTCCATTGCAACCATTTCGCATTTGTTGTAAAAATTATTTGAGGGGATTTATTAGACATGAATTTAGCTAGAATAGTCATACCCTATTTCTAATGGCTAATACAACCAGTAAGCAAAATATTTCATCTGTTATCCCCGATTTGACTTCAAAGATGAGTCTCTTCTTTGTTTTTCATAGTAAGTGTCCTTCTAAGATGAAATTCTATAGACGAAATTAATCCTAAAAATTTCCATCTTAAAAGAATGTGTACGTCTGAGCGAGTACTGATTTGCTAACTTTAACCACTACATAATTTCATACTTCCTCAAATCAGAATTTATTAATTACCCAAAATGAATACTAAGGTGAGCTATGTGAGACTGGCCTTTATCCAGTTACTGGCAGATATAGCCAAGTCAGAATAACCACTACCCATTAGCAACTGGTAGGCCAATTCACAAAGAAGAATGAAAGAGCCTGGTGATCTCAGTAACTATACAAAATGGAGTTGAGATGCTATAACTGTGTGTGTAAAGATCATTAACGGTAATATAGTTTTACACTAATTTGTAGTTCCTACATTTGTTGTTAGTATGTCTGCCTGGATGCGTTCCTGTGCAACCTGCTCTAGGCACACCTGCTTTAGCAGGGGGGTTGGACTAGATGATCTCCAGAGGTCCCTTCCAACCCCTGCCATTCTGTGATTCTGTGATTTCATGTGTCTTCTCCAAATAGATTCAGTAGGCAATAGAAATATTTGAATGTAAAATGTGTTTTAACGGAAGAAAGTTCTGCTATGTGTAGCTCCATATTCAGCTGATACCAGATTGCTAAATTTGTATTAGTTCCACTGTTCATGAACAAACAGAATACCCAATTTATTGATTTTACAGTTTTAAAAGAAAATCTTTTCAGTTTTCTGTCGAAAGGTACAAGTGGTGGCAAACGTCAAGAATTTTAGAAACTTGGTTTGGGTAATGTTACAACATTTGTCTCATGGGGAACCTAGTTCGGAGATCGGGTTTTCTCCATCTCAAAGGTTAACCTGAGACAACTCCCTTTTACGCTGGAATAATATTCCCAATATACTTCTAGCACCATAAATACTTTGAAAAAGGAATGAATTTCCATTAGTGAAAAAATAAAAAGCTTTGTCTGCACAGAGGAGGATAAATTTCAATATCTCCCCTATTTACCTTGCCTTTACAAGACGTTGCCATTAAAGGGAAACGTGTACATATCAGTGCCAATCCACAGAAGCAGTAGTTGAAATCACACATCAGCAGAATAACTTTCGGGTGTGCACGCTCAAAACCAGCTCCACCCACCCCCCTGCTTCCCTTGTGCAGCCTTCAGGCAGCTGCAGAGGTAGGAAGGGAAAGGGCGTGGAGGTGGCTTTGCTCTGCTCAGCTGGAGGCTGTCTGCTTAGGCAAGTTGCATTTACTCCTTTGCCTGTTACACTGCAGGGGCACAAGGGTGACCGAGTTGCTTCTGCTTTCTGCATCTGCTCTTCAGTCTGAAAATGTCAGACTGATTAAATTGGCAACATCAGTTTTTGCAGTTTTAATCTGGAAACCTTGCAGTACTTGATGCCATATTTGAAAGTGTCCATTCCTCTAGGCGAGTGATTAAAAAAAGACTCTCTTTTTATGAAAAAGAGGAGAAAGGCAGAAATAGAGCTCTAGCTTTCATGGCTTGGTGTTGTGTCCTGAAGGAATTCTGGAGGCTCTGAAACTAAAGGCAGACAGCTCCAAGCTCTTCTTTTGCTTTTCAGCTTGCCTTAATCCCGTAACGTGTCTGAAGAGCTTGACTCATGAGTTTTAAACATTTAAAATAAGCAATTTGGATAAGCATTTGCATTGAACATGGAGATGGATAGCAAAAAGGTAACTCAAAAGACAGCCATGTTGTAACACCTATAAGAGACTGTGATAGAAAAGTCTTCAGTGACTTACTCTTTCCACAGCAGCAGCCACAGAAGGACTCCTTGGAACATGTCTGAAATGCAAAGGGCAGGAGGAAGAGGAGGAAAATATGCCTATTTCTCCCTCTGCTGAAAGATGGAGCTGAGGGACATCTGACCTCTTGCTCTGCCCTGTTGAAAAGTGCACAGACAGAACACAGCTGGTACAGAATGGGAAGAAAGCTGCACATCTTTCAGATGTTCACAGACATGTTCCTGGAGGCCCAAGGAAGGATTGTCATACCCAGCAGGCAAGGATGCTCAGGAAAGCAAAGGCGAAGTTTGAAGCTGATGTGCTTAAAGTGCTTTCATACCTAGTGGTGAATTAAATTACCTCAGATGAGGCACTTTCCTTCTGAATTAGCGTCTATATAGGGGTTGAACACAAATTCAGTTATGTGCATTGACATCACAGCTCAAGTTGATCCCTTTTATTTTTCCTGCACGTCCCACAGATGGTGTGTCCCTTGCAGGACCAGTATGGATGCACCCAAGCTGTCTCTGCCTGTCCTAGCCCCAGATCTGCAAGTGGGAAAGTGCATTGGAGAAGTAGTAACACTAACCAAATGTGAACCAGTGTGGGTCTGAATGCAGTTTAACTGTATTATCTTGGCACAGTGCTCAAGTGCCCTGGAGCGCTAGCTCTTTTAATAACTTAGTGGTACCATTGCAAAAAGCTGGTGCCCATCTCCTCATCAAAAATAAAGCAATTTTGCTTTTGTCCGTCAAGAACTTGCTAGGAAGATACTAACTTTACTGACTCAATTTCTATGTCTAAATTCATCCTTTATTGTTACACAAAGCCCTTGAACAATTTTCTATAGTCTGTCTTGGATAAATTATGGTTCTTCTTTTCTCATCCCTATTTGAAAAAGAACTTCACAGCACTTGTGATTAGAAACTTAGATCAGTATTCTTGCTTTTACTCTCCTATTTATCTGCTTGTTTGCTTGAAATAGCCCTTTGACATGTTTCTATTCCTCCTGTAAGATGGAGTCTTGATTATCTGTAGCAATCCAATAGCCCTTTTTGGTCTCTGTTCCAGTTTAAAATAAATTTCTGTGAATACAAATGACTAGAACTACATAACATATTCTGCCCTAGGTTGTACCAATCCCTTGTATAATGTAGAAGGCTGCAGCGCTTCCTTGTATTCAGTGAAAATGATAGAATCCGGACTTGTTTTTTTTCTCTTTCTACAGCCTCATTACACTGGCAAGCTCCAAGTTATCCTTTGATTGACTATTTTATCTGGTTTCAAATGCTTCTTTTTTACTTCCCGCTAATAAACATCCCGTTTTTAGAAAATGCTTTTATTAGCAGTTACTAAGAGGATGCCTGTATGCTTTGTACTATGCAAATCCATTGCTGTTGCTCTTAGAGGTCTTAGAGATTATACTTTCTGTGTAGCAAGTTAGTCCTCAGCAGTATCTTAATTCGTCAGTCAGCTAGAATCTCATGAGCACACATCTTGTTCTCTCACTAAAGACAAAATTGTGTAGGATCAGTCCTAAGACTGCTGGGTATGCAATGCCACTGGTGATAACTTCATCTTGGGGACTTCTTTTTCAATATACGCCCACTTCAGCGTTCTGCTTAGTTTTTGCCTTATCTATCTTCCAGTTCCCATATTCCGAACTCCTTAAACAATAATTTCCTGTGTGGTAAAGTACTGAATGATTTACCATAATCTACACGATTAGAAACATGGCATTTACTCCTATCTTACAAGAAAGTTATCTTGTCGAATGTAAATTATGTCAGACTAACCTAGTATGCACCTCTGATAAAGAAAACCACATTACAGTTGAGCTCTCTTTCCATTTGCCTCCACAGCTTATTGTTCTTGACTTTAAAAATCTGTGCTAAGGGCTCCTGTGGGGGTGACTAAACTGATGGGAATACAGCCACCTAGATCACTTCACTTGTTCCTTCCCCCAAAACTTTCTGTAGTTAGGTATGCTATCTCCAGTCCGAGGGCAGGTTCTCTCATCTTCACAGTACACATTCCCAAACTGACAGAGTCATTAAAAAATGTCTGCTACTGAACTTGCAGTTTCATGTGTGCTTCTTTTAGTGTTTTAGCTGGTCCCTTTTTACCTTCCTCTCTCTTTCTTCCTTCATTTCACCACTGTCACCAGCCCAAACTCTGCTTTTACTTTGAGTATGGTAATGAAATTACCAATCCTACTCTCATTCCTGATTAGGTAGTCTATCATTACCCTCATAACCTTCATTTCTACTGAAAACTAAAGTATTAATTTAGTATATAGGACATTCCCTTATTCATCTTTAATCATCTTCTTCTCAGCGTATAATGACCTGTGTCTTTCTTTCCTTGTTCCTCACCTGTACTGCTGGTGAAGGTATCATTAGCATTTGTTTTTGTTGCCCTTCCAAAGTAAAGCTTAATTAACTTTTTAACTAAATTTATTTATTCTTTTTCCTAACCATCAAGACAGAGCTCTGTTAGCTTATCACACTCTTTTTATGCTCCAATTCTGTTTGTCCTTCTAACATCTTGTGTATTTATTAATTTTAGCAGGTCTGTAGCCCATGCCTAGCAATCTTTTTCTCCTTGCTTGGAAATCTGGCTCTGGGTAGCAGTAGCACTTAGACCTCAAGTAATTCTGCTTGTACTGAAATCCATAAGCTGCTCTTCCTAGTCAATCTCATAAATTTGTACCCAATGTCTTAAAATTTCTTCCTATAAAACTGAAAATCTGTTTTTGTATGTCGTATAATCCAAAATTATATGATTCATAGCTTCAGTACAGTGTTATCTCTTACAAATAGGTCTTTTATAAGGTACTTGTTACTTTCTGAAATTAAGTTCAGTATGAAATCCTGTTAGCTCATTGTGGTGGATTGACCCCCCAGCCAGCAGCTAAGCACCCACCCACTCAACATTATGCAGTATTGAATATCGCTTTGGGCATTTTGGGTTAGCTGTGCTGGCTGTGTCCCCTCCCAGCCTCTCGCCCACCTCTTGCCCTACTCACTTGGGGGTGCAGAGCAGGAAAAAAACCAACCTTGATGCTGTGCAAGCACTGCTCAGCAGTAGCCTAAACACTGGTGTGTTGCCAACATTGGTTTAGACACAAAGCCAAAACACAGCACCATATGGACTGTTATGAAGAAAATTAACTCCATCCCAGCCAGAACCATAACATTCATTAACAGAGAAATCAATCAGCTGTCGCATTCAACATTTGTGATCCTAGCAAGTTCATGTTTTTTAGAATTTCCATATCCCAGATCTGTCTGTTATGTGATACTCACGGCTTCTGGTTTTGTAAATTGTATATTCTTTAGGGATAATGAAGAAAAACATGGACAAATANAGTTCATGTTTTTTAGAATTTCCATATCCCAGATCTGTCTGTTATGTGATACTCACGGCTTCTGGTTTTGTAAATTGTATATTCTTTAGGGATAATGAAGAAAAACATGGACAAATAAAACCCAGAATGCCCCAAACCTCAAGGCAAATGTTAAAAATTAATATCTGGAGAGTTTATAATATGTCGGTTTGCAAGCTCACATCATTGTGTTGTGGCCTTGAATTTTAGATGTATGACGTTGCCATAGTGACTTCTGCACAGGTGTTTATTTGACCCTACATCATCTCACATTTTATTTTCTTTTACGGAAACTTCTCAGAGCACATTGCAATCTGTACAAGGTTACAGAATCATAGAATCATAGAATGGTAGGGGT
>VZSC01000465.1:0-13982 GCA_013398225.1 Steatornis caripensis
TGAGGGATGCACAAAATGTGAACCGCTCGGTTGCTCTCTTCTGTAATGGGTCTTTGTTACCGCATCTAGAGAATAAATACCGTAGAGTCTTTTTCATACAGAATATTAGTAGCTTCTTCTCACTCTCTTTGTTTTGCTATTTTTGTTTCCCTATTTAACTATGGGATCACATTAAACTTTGGCTATTGTTGAATAACTTGTGTTCTTTAGCTGTCTGATACATAGCACACGTTTTTATTTCACAATCAGTTAAAACTATAAGTGATAATTTATTTTTCTTGCTAGGGTATAAGACATAGAAGACAACCAATTTTCAAGAGACACAGTACTGTTTTGTAGCTTCAATAACCCCCCACAATTATACATTCCCCCCCCCTCCAATCTGGCTGCTATTCCCTTCCTCTATACCTCTTACCTCCATAATTTCATAGAGCTGCTGGGCACTTCATAGGTCTGCATCATCACAAGTGTTTTTTTGGAGTGGGAGGAAAGATTGGAGAATATTGGCAAAAACTTTTTCCTTCATTCAGACCCTGATCTGTCTATCAGAGCCGCACTGGGCATGCATAGTCTTAAATTCTAATGTGCTTTATTAGCCATGTCAGCTGGATTATTCTTATGCATTACGTCTTGACTTTGGGTAAAAGACACAGACACAGTGTCATGGTACATTAAAAAAACCCCATACATAGAGATGTCTGCCTAAGTTGGAATTTTCATAGCACCAACAGCTCTGTGCTTTGAGGTAACTTCTGTCCCTTATTTTCAGGAAGATCAGACAACCTTAGCGGATTTTCTCAGCAGGAAGACTGGAGGAGCACTGGGTGACAGACGAATGCTAACTGAACGAGAAGTCAGAAAAAGTGGAGAGTGAAGAGCAGTTGTCAATGAAGAGAAAACAAGAAGCACATTAATGAGGCAGAGGCCAGAGTATGTGGTGATGTTGAATACTTCTCACAGTGTATCTCCTTCCAGCTCTGCCATGCACATGCTGGTGTTTGAAGTAGGAGCTAGCTCCTGCACTGAGCCCTTGTCCTACCAGGCGACAATGGATAAGAGTGGAAATGAGGTGAGTGAAGAGACAGCGACTCTAATCTGCTGAACTGAGAGTTGCCTTAAATAGCCCTTCCTTTACAGGTTGAGAATCCTTTAAAAAACGTGAGCTTCCACAACAGTATCCAGTGTAACAATACTGATTTTATGCTCATTCTCATCAGGAAGAAAGGTGTGCTTCCATCCAACTTCTATCTACATCAATTTTAGGAGCACTTCTTGGCTTTTGCTCATTTCACAAATAAAAGGGCATTTGTGCAAAAAAAGACCCTGAGTCTAAGGGTCTAAGATCCAGAAATGCCCAAGACAGCAGACAGAAAATGAAAATGTGCAGGCAAGCATCTGCAGGAGCTCTGAACTTTGTGGTGTCTTGTATTCAGACAGAGAATACATTTCCTCATTGGCAAGTATAAGGGTAAAAAGGAAAAAAATATGGCAGCTGGGAGTAGAGAACCAGATCTCTTCCATGCTGAATGTATGCCTGAACAGCTAAGGGACCATTCCTGACTCCTAGCTCCATTCTAGTCCCTACAGAGAACGAGACTCCTTCCTAAGACTGTGAGCAGGCACAGAATCCTGGACATCCACTTCTTGAGAATTGAACCAAAGAGCAGGCTGTTGCTCAATACATGTCTCTGCATTTCTATGTGTGAGACAGGTGAAGGAAGGACAGTCTCCATCTCAAGTGGAATTTGAGGATAGAAAATGACGCCTCCAGTCAGAACACACCCACCAAATCAGGCACCCCAAGAGAATACAAGGCTAAACAGAGTTGTTGAATCCCACTGTTTTTACACAGAAGTTTGGCTTGCCACAGTAAGAACGCTACTGAACTCTCCTAGGTTAAGACACATATGGCATTGTTTACCAAAGAAGCAGAGAAGAGGCAGGTAGTTTTTTGGACAGCTCTACTGAGTTTACATGCATGTGCTCTGCACAGTCAGCAATTTGGATGCCCACCCACTACTTTAGGGATCCTTAAGGAGAAGAGCTTGTGAATTTGGGCAGCAGCTATGATTGTAATTTTCACAGGACTGCATGCCCTAGCAGAGGGTAGTGCAGGGGAAGTCTGGGAAATGATCATCTGCTCAGCTGTCAGCAGTCCCCAGCTGTAGCCTGCAGTGCTCAATCATGAGACAGGTGGTCCCTGAAATCCCGCACCTAGGAGGAATAAGCCCATGTGCCAGTACAGGTTGGGGGCTGACCTGCTGGAGAGCAGCTCTGCGGAGAAGGACATGGGAGTGCCGGTGGACAACAGGGTCACTATGAGCCAGAAATGTGCCCTTGTGGCCAAGAAGGCCAAGGGTATCCTCGGGTGCATTGAGAAGAGCGTGGCCAGCAGGTCGAGGGAGGTGATCCTGCCCCTCTGCTCTGCCCTGGAGAGGGCACATCTGGAGTACTGTGTCCAGTTCTGGGCTCCCCAGTACAAGAGAGACAGGGAACAATTGGAGAGAGTCCAGCGGAGGGCTACGAAGATGACGAGGTGACTGAAGCATCTCTTCTATGAGGAGAGGCTGAGAACCCTGCATCTGTTCATCCTGGACAAAAGAAGACTGAGAGAGGATCTCATAAATGCTTATCAATATCTAAAGGGCGGGTGTCGAGAGGATGGGACCAGAGTCTTTTCATTGGAGCCCAGTGACAGGTCAAGGGGCAACAGGCACAAACTGGAACACAGGCAGTACCACCTGAACATGAGGAAGAACTTCTTTACCGTGAGGGTGCCAGAGCCCTGGTGCAGGCTGCCCAGAGAGGCTGTGGAGTCTCCTTCTCTGGAGAGATTCAAAATGTGCCTGGACACGTCCCTGTGCCCCCTGCTCTGGGGGCACGTGCTTTAGCAGGGGGGTTGGACTAGATGATCTCCAGAGGCCCTTCCAACACCTGCCATTTTGTGATTCTGTGAAGAGTGTGAAGTCAGATGAATGTGAACCCAGAACAATGAGTTCTCACCGTCCTCTCCTGTGATATTCTTTCCCCACCAGGAACAGAGCAGCTGCCTCATTCTGCAAAGTGAAATGTACAGGAATCACTCTCACAGTCTACCTTTATGCTCCCTCAAAAAATACAAGGAATTGTCCCTGTGAAGTGGGTGGGAAAATGGTACTGTGAACCCAAGCAAATCCCACCTAGGCCTTTACTGTTCACACACAGAAGCACGGCCAGGCTACAATGGGATGAAAACACTCTGCCCCTCATCTCCCTCCAGTCTGGGAACTCAGAAGCTCATCAGATCCATGTTCTTGGGAATGCAGCTGATTGATTGGCAAAACCCAGTGTTTCTCATTATTATTATGGAACAGAATCAGTTTTTGCTGTGCTCCAACTTACAGATCTGAAGAAACTTCTCGGAGGCAGTGAGTATGCTGCTTACTCAGAATATTAACACTCGTCAACCAGCAGCCAAAGTACTGACAGGTACAAGCACGGAGAAGAGCTGCCCAGCAGTGTCTGCTAGGGAATGCTGAGCTTCAGTGAGTGGGGGTAAGGTAAGAAACACAAGGACATCAAGCCTTCTGCTGTTGAGCTGCCAAGTCACTCACTGCATGTTTGCACAGCTAAATGATGATTAAGGTCACACGATACTATGATTACACTTACTGAAAATAACACAGCGCCCAGGAATCAGTAGAGAAAAGGGCAGCCACGCAATTTCAGAGGACAACATTAGGATGAAAAATAGAATGTGAGAAAATGAAATTGACAAATTGAGGAAAAACATCCAATGACTGTTCTCACACTGAAATACCCTGAAAATACTCCTATGTTCATTAACACCTTTGACACAATTATGTGACAGTCTGAAGAATGTCTTATCAACTATAACTATGTACATGTTTAAACTTCCACTATAAATCCCAAGACTTGTTACTTATAACACCAATGTCAGCGAATTCTAACCTGTCCCATGTACTGATTCTCTGCCAATGAATCTATGACTGAGAATGCTCACTGAGCACAGCAAATGAGCATCTAAGGAAAACAACACTGAATGAGACACTGAAGATTTTTATATACTGACGTGGGATTTGCTGCCATACCTGGAGAAGAGGAGTAGTTTTCCCCTGGCACAGTATATTTCTTGTCAGGCTGCTGTCACCTGCTAAGTGCTGATGTAAAGCGGGGAAATCATGGCTCCATAATAGACCATAAAATGTGATCCCTAGGACAAAATTTTGAATAAATTCAGTTGGTGTGCTCCCCACATGGACTGCAGAGGATCATGGATTTATGGCAATCTGAATGAGAAATAGCACATTCTCTCTCCTAAGCACAAAAGCAGCATTCCAGTAATAGCACCAGGAAGAGGACCAGCAACAGAATCTGGAAAACCCTTTAATTGAAAATTTTGTCAGAGAAGCTCAATTCAACTGCTTGGTTCTACAGGCACTAGTGAATCCCTCTGATGGAAATCCATGACCATTGCCAGTTCCATGCACAGAGATGACCTCCTTGTCATACCTCCCCGGGGAGTAGGGGAATCATCTATCACCTGAGCTTACTCTTAGAGTCTCCTGACAGGGCTCTTGTACCTCTTGCAGAATAGGAGTGCTGCACTTCCCTTGCCCTGCCAGCAGTACAGCCCCAATATTAACAAAATACTGCTGGAGAAACAAAGTCCAGCACATAGGAAGGCTTTGGAATCAGAGCCCAAAGAGGTGAAGTCCAAGCTTAGGTAATGCGTGAGGTCAAGAGCAGTGTGGGGTCGTGTGACAGCTCTGCTCTGAGACACTACGAGTCACCCTGCAAGATACTAGCTAAGAGGAGGCACTTCTAATGTTTCTGAAGAGGGTGATCTGGAAGGAAGACAATATAGACCTGTGCTGCCTGGCAAAGCAGTGACCAAGTGAAGTGGCAATTGCAACTTGAGCTGGAGGCAATATGAGAGACATTTTCCCAAATCTACTTGCTTAGAGCTCAAACTATGTCCCCATCTCTCGGGTTAAGCTCAGACCTTGCCAAGCACAAGCCTCGTGAAGAGAAAGGTGTGTCCCCAGCAGCCTATAGTGGGGCGATCAGTTATTCTCCTCAGGACAGGGGATGCAAGCACTGTTAGAGCACCCTGATGCTATGGCTGCTGGCTGTCTGGGGGCACATTGCCATCGTTGCTTCATTTCTGACCCTTTTCCTTCCCTGTTCTTACCCAAGAGGCTTGTTTGCCTCCTCACCTGCCCTGTAGCAGGAGCCCTCCAGTTGCTTTAATGGGTGATGCAAAGGGCATTTGGGAGGTCACCTTCTCAGCCAGGAGTCACTGCCACGCAGCGATTGCTTCCAGTGAGATTAGCTGAGAACATAAGAGGCGTCTGAGTAACCATGCAGCCCAGGCACTCATTCAAGTGCAGCCTAACTTCAGATGACAGGTCTGTCCTACCAGCCACTCTGCTTACCTTTCCAGTTTAGACAACCTGGTCCTTCTCCGTTGAGATGCTCCATCTTTTTCAGGCTGCAGGAAGTCATGTAAGAATGTCATCTCTGGAAAGAGAAGACACGACCAATAGAAAAAGCTGTGAGTCAAACTCTCTAAAGGAAAGGTTCACTCAATTCCCTTTTCCCTGCAATGAGGTCAGGGAAGACCTGCAGAAATCGGTCCCCGAGAAGAGATGCAGCATGAGGAGATGGCAAAAGGCCATCCTGGGCTCTCCATGGCTATCCTGAGGTAGGATATATCTTAACCAGATAAGCCACAAATGCCTACGTGGAGCAGAAATGGCATGCTAGTTGTGGAGAAAGCACTCCTCATATTTCATTCCACATGACTCAGTGCCCATCAGCAGAATAACCAGGCTTCTCAATGATCAAAGCGTCTCCATCCCATATGCAAGCTCCAGCACTCAGCCGTGTCTTAGCAAAGGGCAGGGAAGAGGAGTTTTCCTCCAAAGGACTGGGATGCCAGCATTTCTGTTCAGCTTGGGCTGGCATTCCTGGGAGTTCTCCTTTTACACCGAGGACTGCTGTCTGAAGCAACACTGCTGAAGTGGACGCTGGACGTTCCCTGTCAGACTGCCCATTGGGTCTGGTGATGTGTCTCTCAGCAAATAATTGCAGCATAAACGACAATGCCATTTGAAAGCTGCACTTCCTACAGTGGATGTTTTCAAGCACCCTTTGTCTCTGCTCATGCAGGAAGTGCTTTTGCTTCACCTCTAGGCACCTTGGGTTCAGTGATGAACAAATGCTATCCCTACCCCTTACTGAATGGAGTTTTATGGAATGTTATTTATTAACCTAAGAAGTGCCATAGAACATCACCCATGAGAGACACCATGCCATTAACTGCCCCTCCCACCCCCCTTTTTTTTCCTCTGTGAAAGAAATGTAAAAACCAAGAAGGGAAGGAGGGAAGGAAAGAAAGAATGTATTGTGGATGCGTCGGTGGCACATGGACAATTCGCCTCTGCTGTGGCTCTCGCTTCAGCAACCAGCATTCTCTATCAAGTTCTCCTTGCTACACATTAGCCTGAACCTACGTCTTCCATGTCACATGATCCACCGGTGATTCACAGGGTGCACTGATCCCTACAGGCATGCTCCGCTTATCTGGGCAGCATGGCTGATAACAACGCCAGCATGCTGCAAATCCCACAGGGACTGCTTTTTCAAAGTCGTCTTTGCTTGCTTTCAATAATCCTCCCGACTGTTACTTGACTAATAGCAGCCACTTTTCAAGGTACGTTTTGCTCCATTACACCAAACACAGCCCACACATCTGTAACTGCTTTATGCTGATTTCCGTTGGAGGTACCTGAGGACTACAGTATTGACGTAGAGCTATTAATAGGTGGAGGTCAACTTCTGTGCCGAGCACAGAGATTCCAGATAGAGCTCCGTTGCAACTGCAGTTTCTTCTTGAAGAGGTAGCCAGTGCATACGTTCATGCTTGGGATTTGTATCTGCTGCCAGCATTTGACCAGAGACGTGTTCTGTCAAATGACGACCTCCTCCAACACCTTCCAGCTACCTGCAGGATTAGGAGGGACAGTGTGTGGTGTGCTACAGTACTGCATCCAGCTCTGAGGTGCCCAGTACAAGACAGACATGGACCTGCCTGAGCAGGTGCAGAGGAGGACCACAAACATGATCCAAGAACTGGAACACCTCTCCTATGAAGAAGGGCTGAGAGAGTTGGGCCTGTTCAGCCTGCAGATGAGCATGTTCTGAGGAGTCCATAGTGGGGCTTTTCAGTGTATAAAGGAGGCTTGTTGAAAGATAGAGAAAGACTTTTTACCAAGACCTGCAGTGAAAGGACAAGGGGCAAAGGTTTTAAACTGAAGAGGGTAGATTCTGGTTGGATGTCAGGGAGACATTTTTTAAGATGAGGCTAGTGAGGCACTGGAACAGATTGGGCCCAGAATCTGGGAGTGCCCCATCATTGGAAGTGTTCAAGCTCCGGTTGTCTGGGGCTTTGAGCAACCTGATCTAGTCAATGGTAGCCCCGCCCACAGCAGAAGTGTTGCCCTAGATGATCTTTTTAAGGTCCCTTCCAACCCAAACCATTCTATGATCCTATCCTCTAACTTCTGCATGTCCTTGGGAGTCAGAGAATGCCCAGAGAGGCAGGACTTCCGATGCACCTCCGCGCACATTGTTTCCCACTCGTTGTTTCTGGACTCCTCCTGGGCAGGGCATAGGGTGTTTCCATCAGCCTCCCCATGCCCTGTGCAGGGAGCCCAGGGGTGAGCTCTGGCTTTGAATTCCATAAAAGCGGGTGCTGCAGTGCCACAGCCCTCCTTGGAACACGTTCTTCATGCACAGTCCAGTGCTTGACGCTGGATATTACCTTGGATCACAGGTATCATTTTTTCTGACCTTGCCCCTGCGTTATTCCCTGAGCCTTATCCACTGAGCTCTTTTAATAACCAAAATGCCAATGACCAGGAGAAGAGCTTGTTTAGATCTGACAGTGTTTAAAGCAGCTCAAGTGACAGTGCCCTTTTCCTAGAACTAGTTCAGTCACTCTCCAGGACTACTGGCAAGTCCCCCCTTTCTCAGAGCATCAGCATTGTACAGGACTGCTTACCACCTCTAATGCTCTGGTATAGGCACTACTGTGTTGATAGCTTTTGTTGCTGGAACTGTATGAATGTGTAAGTGTGCAAGCTGTTTATGACGGGATGGGCGTGCTGGACTGAGGATGTATCAGAGTGCAGAGGATCTTGGACTGTATGGTCTGTGTGTGACTGTATGTCGAGTTGTGTTTAAGTGGAGGGGTGGGGGTTTTTTGAGTTGTAGGTAGTGAAGGGCTACTGCTTCCTGATTTGGTTGAGGATGTTGCTTGATATATGTTGACAGTGGGCACATATGCAAGGAAGAAGCTCGCACTTGCTACAAGTTTACTTTCATTTTGGCTCTATCATGTTCTTAAAAATCTGTACTAAATGTGAGGTACAGTAAAAACTTTGTCACATTACTTCAATGCTAGTCACTAAATACTACACATTCACAGTTACTCAGCTCTGTACCTAATGTCTTTTATGTGCACCCTGTCTTTGTACGGGAACGTTTAGAAAAATAATGTAATTTTTTCATTGTCTTGGACTGCATCTCAGTTCCAAAGAATGATGTCTGTAGAAATTTGGTGTGTAACTCATTTTATTTCTCTCATGTTAAATATTAAACAAATATAAGAGTTAAATTCATTTAACAAGAACATTTTACCTTTTTTTCACAGTGTCTGTCTACTGCCCTTAATGCACTTCTTCACTAGCCTTAGAACATCATGTGGAAAGCATTAATGCTATTTGCATAACGTAACTGGAAGAATTGCAGCAGAGACATCAATAAAAGTCTGCCTTGAGGACAGGAGGAAATCACTGTAAATGCAGCAATAGAATCCATAAGTCCTACTTCCAAGTTCTCCAAGTGCCTTGACTAATTGACATTCTCTCCTTAAGTCTCTTGTCAAATTATTTATAGTCGATACATTCACATCATTGGTAAGATACAAAATATTTCTAAATATATCTGTTCAAATCAAATGACAATTATGTCCTTAGTTAAGTTTGCCAGACAATGCTTTGCCAAAGAATGTTTGCCAAAAAATTTTTTGACCGAAAAAAGAGGAGGAATCCAGAGCATCTGCCAACCAGACTCTATAAAAGTGTCTTTGCAGCGCTCTGTCCTGTCTCCAAGAAAAGTTTCAAGGTAAGTGTGCTGGGTGTAGTGATTTGTAGAAATTAGGCATCCCCCTTTATTGCATATTATGCAGTATATTCCTCCCTCTGAAAATTTGTTTCCAAATAATTTTTTCCTTCTGCTTTCAAGGATTCGTATATTTTCTACCTATACCTTTTTTTTTAATTTTATGCGAGATGATTAAGAATGTTCCTTTAACATAATTCATGTTCTCAGATATGACACTGTACAGTCTGTACAATCTGTAAAGTCAATGTATGATCTGTACGGTGTCATAAGACAAAATAAAAGCATTTTTTAAAGTTTACTGTATGTTATTCAAGGACAAAATGAATATCTTTCTCTTCTATATTTAAATTATTAATCAGGAAGAAGGCTAGTTTTGCCAGTTTTAGCAATTCTCATATGTGTTTGATTTTAAAACATCGGAAAAGGTGTCATTGCAAGTAAGGTACATTAATAATCTATTGATCCTACACTTTTCTCCCACAAGACTTTCTGTTGACGTGCCTTCAATAAAGTGCAGACATGGCCTCTGCAGACTCTGAAATGGCTGTTTTTGGCGAGGCAGCTCCTTACCTCCGAAAGTCAGAAAAGGAGAGAATTGAGGCCCAGAACAAGCCTTTTGATGCCAAATCATCTGTCTTTGTGGTGCATCCTAAAGAATCCTTTGTGAAAGGGACAATCCAGAGTAGGGAATCAGGAAAGGTCACTGTCAAGACTGAAGGTGGAGAGGTGAGTAAGAAATACAGCTGAAGGACATAATTTGATTCCCACCCCGAGATTTTAGCTGACACATATGGATCTTTCATTTCCTTGGCAGACCCTGACTGTGAAGGAAGATCAGATATTCTCCATGAACCCTCCCAAGTATGATAAAGTTGAGGACATGGCCATGATGACCCATCTCCATGAACCTGCTGTGCTGTACAACCTCAAAGAGCGTTATGCAGCCTGGATGATCTACGTGAGTACCAGCAGCAGTCTTCCTTTGGGTAGCTAGGAGGAACTGCTCTGCCAGGCTAAGTGGAAGCCAACGTGCTGTCTCCCTTCCTCGCAGACCTACTCGGGTCTCTTCTGCGTCACTGTCAACCCCTACAAGTGGCTGCCGGTGTACAACCCGGAGGTGGTGTTGGCCTACCGAGGCAAGAAGCGCTCAGAGGCTCCTCCACACATCTTCTCCATCTCTGACAATGCCTATCAGTTCATGCTGACGGGTGAGTTTCTTGGTTTTCTTCACAATTATTTGGCTGTGAACACTCGCAGAGGAGAAAAAAAGTCTTTTCACTGTAAAATAGTTCTGTTTAATGGGTCTGGGAGGGTGGATATCCTCTCATCAATGGAAATATTTTCTTTACTGGATACCATCATTGAAATCATGTTTCTAGCAATCAACATTATAGTTTACTCTCCAAGATGTTTAGAAGGATATATTTTAATGTTGAATACATTGTCAGATTTTCCTTCAAAGAAATTTGGATAAACTTTTAAAGTTCTGTTTTCTTCTTAGGTGAAAGGATTGTTCTTTGCATGACTGAAAGTCACGAGGGTGGAGTTCTGTAAATAAGATTGGGTGTAAATGTAATGGAAATTAAACATTGACACCAATGCTTCATATGGTGATTTTACAAAAACTCAGGAAGCAGCTGTAGACATTGCAGTGAAAGTTGCTCTGAAAATTGGTACTTCCTTGCTCCATATCAGAAAGAATTTTTTCTTTTTCATTCATTAATTTTAATGGATCAAGTAAGAAAGAAGGGTAGTGAAAACTTAACATTATCTAAACCTCCAGACTTTCAAGAAAGAACAGATTAGTCAGCAAAATATTGAAGAAAGATAGGTATACTTTAATTTGTTAAAATAAATCTTCTTCCCCCCTCCCTCCCCAATTACTCTATTTAATTCTGTGTTATCCTGAGTAGTAAAAAGGTTAATTGGATGGGAATACTATGAAAATAGAATAACAATAAATTGGTGTTTGGCTTGAGTGTCTTATCATGGCAGTATTTATGTAAGTGATCATACATTTACTCTTGCTGACACCTTCAAGAGATGTGCAGGAACTTGGTGAACACAAACCCAGACTTTTCCACCAGGAGTTAGTCAGCTGATGGCTTAGTCCCTTCAGACTGCATGCAGATTATTGGAAAACACCATCCTAGAGGCACAGAGCAAACATAAATCACCTGGCATAAAGCACTTTCTTTGAAAGCCAGTCCAGCTACACAGCCTATTAAGGTAGGTTATTAAACACTCATAGACCTTCTTTAAAACACGGCTCTGGCTAGTTAACTGTGAAAACAGAAGAAGGTATGCAAAATTAAGGGTTTGAGAACAACTTGTAGCATGCATAAAAAACTATGCCTCTCTCTTTTTAAAATACATAAGGAGCAGAAGGGCTTAAAATGAGTCTGTAGAGTCTGTACTGTCACAGTCACAACTTAAAAAGCAACTTGGAAAACATAAGGTTGTATTAGAACAACTAAATGAGATTTTCATTTGTTTACCTTGAAGCAGTGTGGGAAGTATTAATTTCTGAAACTCCTCCTTATGGTGGGATTCATCACAGGAAATTTTTCTGATTGAAATGTTCTTAAAAACCCCCAACAATAAAATAAGCCCTGGCAAATTGTCAGGATAGAATTTAACCAGGCAATCCAGTGGAACAATACGAATCAAAAATTCTCACTGAAAATTGCCTGGAAAATGGTGAGTGTTACACAAGCTTTTAAAAAGAGTTGTGAGGGAGTTTTAAGGAACATTACACCTGTAAGATTGAGTTTTGTAAAAGGCAAACTGCCAGCAATTTCTAAACAAGACCTTTACTGGACATGGGAATATATGTGACTTACCAAGAAAAAAAAGATCAGTTTTTTTTTTCGAAAGGAAGTCTTGCCTTACAAGACTACTGATTTTTTTAACAAAGGACAGCTGGTCAAGGTAAATGAATTCAACAAAGATCTTCAGTGCAGCTGATGAAGCAGCTATTCTTAGCATAATTTTTTGTGCTTACATTCACTACCAACTATAGGATTATATTACTGTTCTGGGACTTCTGCTCTTTGATATTTTTTTAAATGAGCTGGAAATGATGACAAGCTTTCTGATCTGATAAGTCCTTCAGGCCAGTAAAGATAAAGTCTAACAGTGAAGAATTTCAGAGGGACTTTATGACATTAAATGATCAAATTATTATTCACTGAAGTGGCAACAAAGTTTGGTCAACAGGAATGTAAAACAACGGACATATAGGAAAAAAATGGAAAGATGTGCTCACTGCTGAAAACCACTGCTTCTGTTATATATATCCCTTAATACAGCTTTGAAATTTTTGGCTCAGAGATTGGAAATCTGCAAAATGGCAAGTTGGAAGGTGGAGATCACTGAGCAAGAAATAGAGAGCAAAACAGAAAATAACATTATATCTTGGTGGTTACACAAGGAATGCCAGCACCTTGTGTACTGTATACATTTTTGCCCTTCCTTTTTCAAAAAAGAATGTAGTAGACATGGAACAGGTCAAGACAAAGGCGAAAATGTTTCCCAATGTTATGGCAGCACATCTGCTCAAGTAACTAGACTAATGATTTGCTACTTTATAAAATTTTGCATGCAATGGAGAATAAGAAGAGACAAGAAGAGAATACCTGTAAAACCAAGCTCAGGACCAATCGCATTTTTTTCCTTCACATAGCAAGAAGTTCAAAAATGGAGCAGAATGGATGATAAAAGCTGAAGCAATTAAAAAACCCCTGAGCATGGGTTAAAAAAACAACTAGACAAAATTCTGGAAAGCAAACTCAGCCCAAGATATTACACAAAACCCCATGAAATCTGGTTCTGGAAGTATCAAAATTTCAATATTATAGAGTATGGGAGAGTATTCTGGTAAAAATTCACTACATGCTTATGCTGTTTTCATCATTTTCCTTATGCAGCAATCAACTGGCCACTGACAGAAAAAAGATGTGTGTTGGCCCATGGACTGATCAGGAGTGGTTGTTCCTATGCTATAAAGTGTATGAGAAGCACCTGCTTTGGTTTACTTAGGTTTGCAGTTAGTTCAATTAATCAATAAATATGCAAAAACATACCTTATTTGGATCTATTTAATAAAGAAAATGAGCAGCTGGACATGAACAGAATATCCAGAAAAAGAAGCAAGTATACTACAGCTGACATCCACATCTGTGTTGACATGTCAGCTTCCCAGTTAGAGCTGTGAAATTTAAAATTTTAGAAAGGGATTAAAGGTGAAGGCACAGAGGCTTATGAAAGGAATTAGCTGCCTACTGCTAGTGCATCTTCTAAAAGACACAGAAATAATTTTATCCAGGATATTAATGATACATAATCTCTTTGTTTCTGCCTCTTCACAGATCGTGAGAACCAGTCAATCCTGATCACGTATGTACATCCCTGCTCTGGTCTCTGTGGGGCTGCTGGGTGCCAGGGGACCTCCTGCCTGACCACACGCTCTCTGCTTCTCTCTTTGGTCTGACAGTGGAGAATCCGGTGCTGGGAAGACTGTGAACACAAAGCGTGTCATCCAGTACTTTGCAACAATTGCAGCAAGTGGGGAGAAGAAGAAGGAGGAGCAGTCTGGCAAAATGCAGGTGAGTCAGGAAGAACAGACCGAACATTTGGCATGTCGTTGCTGTGTCAACTAAATGTTGTTACTGAATACTTATCATCCTGTAGGGAATGCTTGAGGATGAAATCATTAATTAATAGATAAAAGCTTGGGNTGGAGAATCCGGTGCTGGGAAGACTGTGAACACAAAGCGTGTCATCCAGTA